>JAUIMY010000157.1:0-62796 GCA_033557855.1 Hydrochus callosus | reverse complement strand
AATGAAAATTTTAGGGAAAAAATAAAATGAAAATTGATAAACTAAAATGTCGGAGAAACAAAGGAATATTGATCGCGAAACGTCAATAGTTCTATTTTTCCGGTCAGTGAAAGAACGCGGGAACTACTCGCGGCGAAAATCCGGAAGTTACCCTAGCAAAATCGAGAATCGAAAACCGATCAATTTCCGAACGCACTCCTTCGGAAGAAACGCCCTATAAAGGAACGCACCCGATTTCCCGGAAGCTCGTGAACATAGCCGTAAACAAATTAACCTCTAAAAGACGCCTATCAAATTACAACTAATGGAACCTGAATCCTCTTCACGGGGCGCCTAATCCACATAGAATCGAACGCCTGGACACCTCCACAACACTTTTCACACTTTTCATTCCGAATAATTTCCGGATTTTTCGTATTTTTATCGCATTTTCCCGGCATTAATATGACAGCTCGAGCTGAAATTCGAACAAACTGACTCGTCTCCGATCGTTTGTTGTTCGTGTCGCGCGGCGTCTCTGCGTTACGGCAGTATGCGATTTTGCGATTGAGGTGTACAGAGGCGATTGGGCGGGAAATCGAGCGGTTTGAATTTCGTATCGATTTTAAAATGTTGGGGGATTTTCCTGTATTGAAATTGCACTACGTTATCTCGTGTACCTATGTCCTCATATCATCTTTTGGTCGATGATTCGAAAATGTAATACATTTTCGTCATTTTTACCAGTACCAAGTGAAGTTTACGTGCACAACAATTACCGAAGAATAAATTACAGGGTACAGATTCTCTCTGAGCGAAGATGAGCCATTGAGGAGGGCTATAAAAAAAGGACGGTCGGTGCGACAAGGCACTATACAGGTTATACCTAAACGGCCTAATAGACGGTTGCGTTGTGTGTAAGAAATGACAGGGACTTTAACACTTGAGTGATAATAGGCGGTGGCGCGCCGACTTTGCTACTGTGTCTCTGCATCCTGCAGCTCAGACGACCACAAGAGTTTGCTTTTCACATTAACACCGAGAAACGCCCATTTGCTGCCTCACTGTGTGGTGACACATTCTTGACAAAAGTCTCTTTTTTTACCATTTATGATTTTCTGTTGCATATGTCCCGAGTTATGGCATGTAAAACAAAAGTCGACTTTTCGCGATGGAATCTTCACTGTTGGTTACGGTCATAGCGTTACATCCGTCTCTTTCTCCTATTGAAGATGACATATTTAGGTCTCTCTCTTTGATGTGACGTCATTCGTAACTATAGCTGGAAATATTCCTTCGCCAAAAATCGCCTTAAATTAATCTTGTGAAGAACAAGTTGGACAGCTGAACGAGAATGACATTTGGCCAATGACCAATGACACTTGACCAATCGTCCGCCACTGCCATGCGTGTGATATTAGCCGCCGTCAACCGTCCAACGAGAAAATTACTAGATTGCGTTTGCTTAGCAACGCCACAACTAAAGCCAGATTAGGTACTTCGGGATGGAAATGAAGGCAACGAAGTGACATTTCCCGTCACATTCGTGCTGTACATGCAAATCGGCCGAAAGTGGAGCCGAAAAATCGGGCGCCGCGCCGACCGGAATCCCGACAAATGTCGCGTGAAGAGGGACGAGGAGGGAAAGAGCGAGAGGGAGGAACGTTAATGAGCTGTAAAATTTGGACCGGCCAGCAGCGACGATAAAGGATTGTCCCACCGATTTAATGAATGTTGATCTGGACTCAGATAAGGATGAGGCTGATCCTTGTTTGTTGGCTTTATTACTCAGCCGGCGTCAACTTTTCGAACAAACCGGACACCGCACACTCACAAAACTTCGACACGCCAAAAACGTATACAGCGTGAAAAAAATCGGAAAAATATATTTTTTTATTTAAATTAAAATTTAAAATTAAAGATAGACACGAAATTCAAAACAGCCCAATTTCCCGCCGTTCGTCTTTTCAACTCGTCAATCGTAAAATCGCAGCGTGCCATGGAGCAGAGACGCCGCGCAGCACGGACAAAAGACGATCGCGCCAAATCAGTTTTGTTCGAATTTCGGCCTGGAGCCGTCAACCGCGTCGGGAAATCGCGATAAAAGTGCGAAAAATCCGCGAACGATTGACGAAAACGCATGAAAAGTGTCGCCGAAGTGTCCCACCATAGGATTTCATGTGGATTAGGCGCCCGCTGAAGAGGAATCAGGACAGAAAAGATGCAATTTGTCAGGTTTGTTTTTCAAGGTTAATCCGTCTACTGAGCGTCGCGGCTAACTTCGATAGCGTCGGGAGAATAGGTGCGTTCCTTTATAATGCGTTCGCGCTAATGGGTGCGTTCGGAAATCGATTGGCTTGCGATTCCCTATTTCGGCGGATTATCGGTAGGATCTCCACTGATTAATGTCCCTGGCGTTTTCCACTGACTATATAAATAAGAAATATTGACGTTTCGGATTCAATATTCCTTTGTTTTTACAATATTTCAGCCTGTTGGTATTTTCGATGCGTTTTTATTTTCTATTTTGTTTATCAAAATTTTCATTTTGAATATGAAATGTTCGTAAAATCCCAGCGTGCCATGGAGCAGAGACGCCGCGCAGCACGAACAAAAGACGATCGCGCCAAATCAGTTTTGTTCGAATTTCGGCCGGAGCCGTCAACCGCGTCGGGAAATCGCGATAAAAGTGCGAAAAATCCGCGAACGATTGACGAAAACGCGTGAAAAGTGTCGCCGAAGTGTCCCACCATAGGATTTCATGTGGATTAGGCGTCCGCTGTAGAGGAATCAGGACAGAAAAGATGCAATTTGTCAGGTTTGTTTTTCAAGGTTAATCCGTCTACTGAGCGTCGCGGCTAACTTCGGTAGCGTCGGGAGAATAGGTGCGTTCCTTTATAATGCGTTCGGGCTAATGGGTGCGTTCGGAAATCCATTGACTTGCGATTCCCCATTTTAGCGCATTATCGGTTGGCTTTCCACTGATTAGTGCCCCTGGCGTTTTCCACTGACTATATAAATAGAAAATATTGACGTTTCGGATTCAATATTCCTTTGTTTCTACAGTATTTCAGCATGTTGGTATTTTTGATGCGTTTTTATTTTCTATTTTGTATTTTAAAATTTTCATTTTGAATATTTTCGAAATGTTTGAAATTTTTATTTTGTCTTTTTTTCAAATTTTGTTTATTATTTTCCTTTATAAATTTTCATTTTGAATATTTTCGAAATATTTTAAATTTTTATTTTGTTTTTTCGGGTTAAGTTCAATTTAAATTTTTAAATTAATTTATAATTTTTTCTATTTTTTGTAATTAAGATTTTGAGTCAAATTGACTCAATCAATTTTGATTTTTGTTTTCGTTCTTCTTAAAATTTCATTTTTAATTTTTTTTAATATTTTCCAAATTTTTTCAATTTTTATTTTCGTTCTTTCAGTTTAATTCAAATTTTCATTTCATTTATGTTTTTTATTTTTTTTATAATCAAGATTTTGTGTAGATTTTCAACGTATTCACTCCTTCATTTTGATTTTTTGTTTTCGTTTTTCTTGAATTTTCATTTCTAATATTATCGATTTTTGTAATGAATTTTATTTAGATTTTCTGTTTTAGTTTAATTGAAATTCTTATTTAATTTATAGTATTTTTTGTTTGTTATAATTAAAATGCTGTGTAGATTCTCAACGTACTCACTTCTAAATAAGGTTAGAGCGGAGGGCCGAAGGCCTTTGTCTCTATCTAATGTAGATTTTCAGCAAATGACATTAATCTTCTGACAATACAATGCAAGAATAATACTCAAACTCGGGAATCGATTTTACAAATAATTAAAATGTTTTTACTAATATGTCCGAAATTATCCCTTATACTGAAAAATAGCTAGAATCAATTTCGTTCCTTTATCAAGAGTATGATAATATGTGATTGAACATAAAAAATACATCACTTTTTATTTTCAACGAAGGATTGATTTAGTTCAAAAATAATGTTTTATTAGTAAAATACACGTGTTAATTTTTAAAGAAGTGAATCGAGCGTTTAAATTTTTCTCCATCCACGAACTGGTGAACGGAGAGACTGGGAAATTTTGTAAATTTTAATTTTTAGCTCTTGCGTATCAAAATGTTGCCGATCTCTACTCTAGACGGTCTCACGCCTTTTAATGGCCGTATCTTGAAAACTATTGTTCGTACGTAAAAAAGTACAGAGATGTTTTTTGTAGAAAATTTATAAGGGAGCAAAATTTATTATAGCTATTTTTACGTCAAACTGATAGTTTCGGACATATTCGATAGAAACGCATATTTTAATTGTTTGGATAGGTTCCCGACGGATTTTGAGTAGGTATTATTTTTTTGTTCATCAAAATCGACCTTCCGACGAAGCGATGAAGTCTAAAAAACTTTTGTGTTTTTTTCGTTTTCTTGGCTCTCACGCCTCCGTGACCAAAAGAAACGGAGGAAGACAACTTTCGAGCTGGACTGATGATATAAAATAGTTGATTGAACAGTCAATGATAAAACGTATGAGTGGGAATTGGATTCGAACATCTCAAGATAGAAAGTAGTGGACAACTATTAGGGAGACTAAGGGCTGAAAGATGTTGATGAAGATGAGATGTTATATTTGTCGTTTTACTGAAGTCTACCACGTGTCCGAACTTCTACGAGCGGTAGGGTACACCCCATACATCCATAGTGAAGCGCCCCTCGCGAGAAAACAAAAGCTGTTGGTGTGTCGGATGCTAAGAAGGAAAACGGTCGGGTCGCGTTTCGGTGTCGAAGGGACAACGGTTCTTCTCAGTGTCGGCTGTCTAGTCTGAGCTGTAAACGCCGGCGCCTAGAGGCAACAGACTTTCCAGTCTTGTGTCGCCTGCAGAAGACAGACACCAGCGCCACAGAGCACCCTAATAAATCACCGGATCGCCGAGGAACAGAAAACTGGTCAATGGTTGGGTTTTGCGTCTCCGTTGCACTCGCACCCTCAGGGGGGTAGCGCCGAATGGGCGGAAGGTCGCCTCCGTTACGGCAATTCACGAAAAACGGGACATTTTACTACTCGAGTGGTGCGTCTGTCCGATATTGACAAGTGAATGGAATGGCAACACTTGGGTTGGAGACGACAGGAAATCGTCTGGACTTTGAGGCGTCTCGTGGTTGTTGGAAAATGTGCGCGTACAGCCTGCGATTTTGGGTGAAGGCTGGAGATGAAGATGGGTTAGGAGACGTGAAAGGGACGGACGTCGAGGAACGTAACATTGAGGTACCTGTGTTATGGAATGAAAGGTGGGATACGTGGGGGGGGGAGTAAGGTAGAATATGTTGAGGAACGTAAGACAGAATATGTTAAAGAACGTAAAATAGGATATGTTAAGGGATGTAAGGTAGGATGCGTTAAGGAACGTAAGGTATGTTAAGGAACGTCCCTACGTACGTTAAGAAACGTTACCTAGGCTACGTTAAGAAACGTAAGGCAGGGGATGTTAAGGAACGTGAGATAGAATACGTGTAGGGACGTTAGACACAACGTTGAGATGGGAACGTCAAGGGACGTTAGACACAACGTTGAGACATAATGTGCTCAAGAACGCGAGATATAATACGTCGAGGATTCACAGATGGAGACAGTTAAATGCAGAGAGATAGTGGCGGTTGAAGTTCGTCTAATGAAGATTCGGTCAGGAATAAAGAGAGTAAGAACGAAGGCCTGGATGGAGACAGTTGAAGAGAGGAAGTGTATTGGAAGGCAGTCGAGGCGAAGGAATGAATTCGAGAAATGCGTCGATAAATAGCGCGGCTCGCTTCAATCGCCTCATATTAATAGCAGGCGGTAAGTCAAAAGCGTCGGAATTTGTCAAGTACCTCTACTCGACTTGAGCGAAGAATCCGACGGTTATACCGTTAGTTGAACTTGAATTTTCGAATCAAGTGGCTGCTTTTTGCGCGCCTATGGTCGACCGCAGTTGAATCTTCCCTTACATATTTTGGTGAAGTTCTACCCTCATCCCCAACTTTTGGATGGGCTTGGCACTTCTCGCGCCTGTATTTAAAAGCTAAATCTTACCATAGAGGAACGGATCTGTGATCTTACTCACTTTGCGAGTCCAAAGAACAAGAGTCGCCGAGTGGATGCGGGTTCATAACCAAGCTGGGTTGCACCAGCCCTCCTCGGTGGTGCATTGGCAGTTGGTGCATTGCCAAGCCACCCTGCTCTGACATCACCATACGAACCGGATGGTTTTTACACAGCCTCACTGCACTACACTTGGTGGAGTGCGCACTGAATGGCACACTTGATGTCCAGGGGAGAAAAGGACGCCACTGACCACTCACTGTTTCTTGCAGTTCACTCAAATCGGCGACATTCTACAGTCAGTCTGAGGGGTGCAGGCATCTGAATCTCTCGATTAGGAAACTAAGAACTGCAATACGAACTACTTTCGGGCAACTTATCACCACTATACCAAAACCGAGAACCTGCTGTTTTGACGAACCTTGTTCACCATCCAATGGAAAAGGTGGATGGTAGTTTCGCGCGTGTGGCGCACGACCTGCGCGCTTAATGTTCGGGGATGTACTGATCGCGCGGAGGCGCAGCTCGGCAAACTTCGTGCCGTTCGTTCGTCCTTGTTCAGTTGTTTTTTTTTTCGTCGTTCCTCGTTCCCTGCCCGCTTTCGAAGGGGGACGACGCAGGCCACGCCCATTATCGGACCCGTTCCGTCCTGCCATTGGTCGTCCCGACCGGTTCCAGTGCTCGGGGGGCGCACAAAATGGTCGGGTCGTGATCAATAATAGAGGTGCCCCCTCCCGCGTCCTGCGCCGCTGGAATTTGTTGCAAACGCACAGCGCGGTCCCGCACAATTCCGAGTCGGCCGCGGAATTTCGACACCGCAGAAAACAAATGCCGAAGACAAGTAGGACCGCACTTCGACCTGAGCACATCTTGATTTACCCTGTGCGGAGATGACGCTGCTACATAATTAATTGGGGGTATCATCATTCGTGATGTACCCGCGCTTTTATCGCTGTGGGCTTGCACTTGAGCGTATATAAATTCTCGTATGCTTATCCACCTGCCATGTGCACATATGTATACCTATTGTGATTAGAACGTCAGGTTCGTTAAAACTCATCCGTAGGTATACCTATATTAGTTTTGGACGATACACATACGTTTTGGAGGATATACATACGTATTTAATGTTTTGGAGGATACACATACGTATTTCACGTTTTGGAGGATACACATACATATTTAACGTTTTGGAGGATACATATACGTATTTAACGTTTTGGAGGATACACATGCGTATTTAACGTGAATCTGCTATATAGCAAGTGCCCAAGTGACCATGTTGGTTCGTATCACAACTCGATCAAGGAACAGTCGAATTCCCACCAACGCCTCCCGAACAAAAATCCGATTAGATAATTAGTCATTGATCGTTCCGCAGACATCGGCGAACGCCGGAAAAAAAGTTCCGAACAAATATTTGGAGCGCACAACCGGCAGATAAGTTGGAACGTGCATGTAGTTGCTTATCGGACCGTCCGCGATAATCTAATCGGCGGCGCTTTTGAGGAAACAAGTGCCGAAAACGTGTTCCGATGTTTATAAATCCGATGTGGAGTTTTCAACACACAAAACGACCTCTTGTGTTTCGCGATTCGAGCAAACACTGTGCGATCGTCCGCTCTGATTTCCTACGAGTGCAGATAAGGGAGTTCATTTTTTTTGCGGTGCGAACACGGCCTGTCAGCACGTCGAATTTTACGGTGCACAATTTCCAGTGCGACGTGATTTTTGATTGGTTTTACTTGAAACTGCCATCAAAACATTGGAGGAAATCGTATAACCCCTGCACATAGATGCCATCAATTCGGCACATGAAAGCTGCCGAAGAGAGTGTGAAACGAAGCTCAAAGTAGCCGAATTCCCTTCACGGCCATTTAACTCGAAAAGGGCATTGTCCACACCTTTTGTGTTTATGTTGCGAAAGAGGATAATCCGCGCTGTTGCTCATTGTGTTGGTTTTGTGTCGGCAGCTGAATAAGAGCAATCGCACAGCCCTCCCCCCCCATACCCCATGGTTAATGCGGTAATAATACGTTTCGTGACAAACGGTGGCATACAGGGTGTAACATGTATAGGAGAAACTGCCCATCTACCCCTAAGGAGGGCGTAGACTTAGTATGGTGACGGAGCGTGCTGACATCAAGACGACGCAATGCCTATTTGGATTAGAAACGCATTCTTGGACACTCTTTGATGTATATCATAATAATAAGAGCTTCTACCTTTGATTATGAGATGTATCTCAATCAAAGCTTTTACTACTATAGGAAGGAAACTAGAATCCGTTACAGGACAAATCTTCACGTCGTTGGATGACGTCATTTGTTATTCTTATTCGTTACAAAACGTCACGAACATATTCGTCACATAACGTAATGAATATGAGAAGCATAAAAGGGTTACGCCCAGCCCTTCCGAGTTTCGGATGTCAAGACGTGCTCGGGGGAGAGAACCGGAGCACGTCCATCCGCAGAGGCACATGACCTGTATGTTTGCAATTTTAGCCGGATTCATCCGCAATGTTTACGAAATCCGATACGTTTGTTAGTCCGAACGTCAGTCATTCATCACAGTGGAGTAGAGTAGATGGCGCGGCGAGGCAGGGAGAGGGAGCAGAGTTGATCCATTTTCCCGCGTCGTCGCATCCTTCCATGTTTATTTGCATCGGAGTGAGCTTTTATCGACTCGTCTGTTATTGGAACGGGCCGGAGAGAAATATGACGATCGATGGAAACGAATGCATCCTTCAATCATCACTCCTCATTGTGGTTATTCGATGATCGGAACTCTTAGAATGATTAGGACTTGTATCGGCTGGGCCGTCCACACAGCAGGTGCCAAACTAGATTTCCGCACCCGAAACTAATATGTCTCTCACGTGACTCGCAAGCCGTTCGCGAAGAGCAAACTTTTTCTCCCGCAGAATAACAAGAGAATCCCCGCGAACGCCTGTTCAAACAAGTCAGTCGCCGTTTGTTGGTGCGGCAGTGTTGGCAACAGTGCACCTCCTCCAGAGGGAGAATAACAAGTCCGCCCGTCGCGGTGCGGGTGTATATAGTGTGACGTGCGGACTCGAAGGGGAGAACTGGCAGATTAACACGAGCACTTAGCGCTAAGAGCATGGGGAGGATATAAAGCTCCCCCGACCCGACCCCCGGACGGGAAAGCTCGAAAAAAGACGCGCACACAATTCACAATTTTAAACTATTCAAAGTGCCGAGCGGAGGGGGGGGGGGGGAAGGCCGAAGAAGTGGCCGGAAATTGGGAATTGGAGCCACTTTGGCCGACTGTTTCGGCCCGGCCTGCCGGAAACGGTTTTGTGCCGGCTCAGTCGGTAAGAAAGGGCTCCCTTCGTTTCGAACCATCGAATCTGATAACATGGACATCGCAACATATTTCGTCCGCGTGAATGGGTTCGATCGAGTGCTATTTTTACACTCGCTCTGTGCTATACACTCGCTCTCTGCTGTTGATTCTATTTCGATGCGATTCACTATTCCGGTACAACATTTCAAGAGCCACTCTCTTTCCCCTGTCTCGGGACAAACACTCTTTTTTTCTTCTCGCCCCCTCCGATCTAAGAGTGCAGTCTCGCTACAGAATCGGTTTTGTTTTTAATTTCCAAGGATACAGCCTCTTAGGCCTAATGGCACTCCCGACCGGCGCCCTTTCATCTTCCTACCACTTTAAAACGCGCGGACTAAACGAGAGGTGTAAAAACACTTCCACCCTGTAAACGGAAGCTACAAATTTCGACTTCTAAAATTGTATTCTCCTTGTATCCACCTTCTTAATATACAGTATATAAATCACACCTTTGATTATACATGTATAATCAATGATCACACCTCAGTCTGATCACAGATCCGTTTCTCTATGGTCTGATCCAACGTGTAGACATTGAAATTTATTGGTTCCTACGCAGATGTTTTGATTTGTTAGCCTACTGAAATCGATAACCGTTTAAAATGTGAGGTCGCAGTCGAAAAACGCAGATGCATCCATGCATCTGCCTCCTAGGATGTTCCCTACTCACGACATCACGCAATTGTTTCACGAGGAAAACTAACCTAGTGCGTCGAACAATATGCATAGGCAACCCAAATGTCCGTGGGTGATACCACAGCCGAGGGTGCCATGTACAATTTTTGGTGTGTGGTCTAAGGTGATAAGAAATTACATGAACGTCCCGAATATGTTATACAGACGGACATTACGTGGCATGAAGGTGTACAGGTGAGCCAAGTTCAAATGAAGCTTGGTTGTGCAGGGTGGTGCGATGGTGCGCGGGGCGGTTTGGGTGTATAGGTGGCGCTGTCACTCCTTGATTGAAACAAATGACCGCCGATCCCTCCGCTTTGTGCGATCGTCCGCCGTTTCTGCGCTGATGCAAATGCACCGGCGATATTCGTGTCGTACACGGATGGTTCGCCAGAAAGGGATCCATCAATCTTCCGTTCGTTCCCTCAATTCGGTTTTCAGTCGATAAAGGGCGCGATGGGGTTCATTGATCGGCATCCGCGTGCATGACAAATGAGGATCGAGCAATTTTTTGTTTTTTTTCCCTGCAATCGTTCGTCACGTTTTCATACTTACGAACTTTCATACAACAAACTTACATACTTTCATACAACAAACTCGCATAAGTACTTTCATACAAACGAAATTTCATAACCTCTAAAGAACTGACGTATCCATGGACTTACTGACCTCCATGGCCTACCGTGATCTACTTTTCGAACGCACCTTATGAGTATAGTGTTATGGATTTCACTCGAACTGATTCAATTCGTTAATTTTACGACTTGCGTCACATAGCACACACATACGTGCCAATATTCAATCGGATTTACGTCGTTCGCACGTCATAATAATCCGGTGATGTATCGTCCTCCACCCATATGTCGGATCCTTATTTACACGTCCGCGCAGAGAGGGAATAATGCATGGAAAAACCGGAATCCGATTATCCGCGCGGTGATGTCATGGCGACCGCACTTCGACTTTCGTGTCGTATTAGTGCGGTTTACATGGGGGCCTACTTAACATAAATATCGTCTTACAGGGGGACCTTAAGCTCGCTCGTCCGAAATAAAATACGAGGTGGAAATCCACGGTAGTGGGTCCGTTTCTCTCCTAATCATCTACTATTTTAAGTGTTCATTCTTTGGTATTCAATGTTTCATTATGTGTAGGCGGAATGACAGATTTTGTAATTCAGGTTTGATCCTGTTGTAGGACACAGTTAGAGACGCGGGCATCAAGCAGGCCCTGAGCGTCATCCTACCCCTTTTAACGCGATGAGATATCGATTGCCCTTCTGGTGAAGGTAGATATGGGGGGGTGTGGGGGAGAAAGAGAAAGGGTGACGTAAAGGTACAATTTCCTATACAACAGGCAACTCTCACCGGTATTGCTTACAATGAGGACTACATTAGTCCAGTCAGTAGGGAGTTTTACCTTGCGAAAGGTGGGGAATGATTTTTTTTTACTGCAACTTGACCGCCCCTGATGAAAACTCCAAGTTTTAGACCACTGGGGAGAAGGGGGGGTTGGGGAGGATTAGAGGTGGAAGAGGTGAGGATGAGAGGTGGAAGAGGAGAAGGAGAGGTTGGGAGAGGGAGGATGAGAGTCGGAGGAGGACAGGGAGGAGGGGAGAAGGGTTGTTTGGTGACATGGGATCGCGTGCCCTGCATTACCATCCAATACATAACATACAAAGACACAAAGTCAAAGATGGTTCGGGGCGATTACGTATCCTCGCATTTTGTACATTAGGGTAGATATCAGGGTGGCGCTGTTCTGTGAGGTAATTACAACCCCCCCCCCCCGCCTCCCCCATTACGCAATATCAATCGTAGGGTGCGCGGGAGGTGCGGTGACGTCACGCTAATTACGAGGGGCGTGAAGTCAACGGCGGAAGGCTCATCATCATCATCGCCAGCGCGCACAGAGTCGTTCCCTGGTCACGCGATCCAAGCACGCCACGACAAGCATCTGTCGCCCGTGTTTCATCCCGCAACCTTTTGTTTCACGACGCGGGGCGCGCGCTCTCCCGGATTATCTGATCATCCGCGATTAAAACGCGGTTCAATTGTTTCCGCGGTATTGCGCATTTTCCGGCCGACGACGACGACGACGACGACGACGGACGCGTCCCCCGACCGGAAATGATTAAAAGAGCGTTCGGTCACGTGCCGCGAGGGGGCGTGTTATCGGTGCGCACGCGACATATCACTTAGCGTACTGTCCCGTTCGACTTTTTGGCTTTTGCACCTGAAAAAATTGACGGGCGGAATCAGGGTTGGCTGGGGGAGCGGGACGTCATTACTCACCCTGCCATCTCCACAACGACACTAATCTTCCCTAATATTCCGGAAATATTAACTATCAATTCCAAAATATAACTTATCTGGTGAGAGTGGATCGATCCAGGGACTGGGATGCAATTTTTGGTCTGTGATCGAAGGTGGATGTCAGTACAATTTTTGGTCTATGACCGAATGTAGATGACGATACAATTTTTGGTCTATGATCGAAGGTAGATGAAAACACAATTCTTAGTCTATGATCGAAGATAAATGTCAAGAACGTCAGGGACCATTGTAGAAGGAGGAGATGGCGTAAAAGTGCAAGTCACACTCAAATGACTCTTTCCGTGCGCTTAAACAAAAGCCTGACGGCCGAAAGCTTCTTAGATCTGAGATTAGTTCCTCGCCGAAAAGTCGATCTCGGTAAGCCGGGCGTATTGTTTCCGCATCTGGGATCTTGATAAGTCGGGGGACTTCAAAATAACACCCCTCCTATCTGGAGATCTGGTTATCTCCGATCTCCGAAGGTCTCCGGCCGAAGAGCTGCTCCTCGCCATGGACTTAGTCCATCAGAGTGCATTAGCGCTGCTCCGCGGCGTAATCACACACCTCCTCGCTCCGCCAAAGAGTTCGATGACTATGCATGCCAGATCGACGGCGAGGCGGCGCTGCCGACCTCAGGAACATCCGAAAGTCGAAAGCAAAAACAAAAGTGCGCTGACTCGGCAACTCCGGTATCACTTCGATCTGTATCAACTTTAGTTGGTTGGATTAGCATCCGTGAGAGGGGGGCGTGGTTTTTCCGTCGCTCGCCGGTCAGTAATTAGGTACGTGGTAGATCAAATTGCCTCACTCCGTCCCGTTGCGGGTACGTGGACGTGGTCGAGCTCTAATGAAATGATTAAAACCTATGGTTTCAACCAGTAGGGTATATTATGCCTAGTTTGGGTTAGGACACAAGGTATATTATACCTACCTTGGCTTAGTATCCAATGTATATTATATCTACTTTGGGTTAGTACCCAAGGTATCGTATTATACCCACCTTGGGTTAGTACCCTAGGTAGGTACATATAATGTACATCAGGGTTATGTATTCATATATTCATCAGGGTTCCACTAGCAAAAATAGGATGATTCACATGAAACAATGAATACGATCTTTCAAAACTCCGAGTAGGTACGACAATCCAGAAATAGATCCTTCAAATTTTTTTTGACGCACCGAGGATGGGAGATGCGGACGAAAGAGGATGGATGCGAAGGGGAGTTGAACGCCACCCACATACATTAAAACGTCAATTTCTGTATCGACGGCAGCACTAAAAGCTTTTGGACGTCCGATGATCGAGTTATAGGTTTCACGACCCATTTTGTTCCGAAATAAACGCCGCGTCCCGGCGGATCGCGGTCGGCCTCTGGTAAAAATCCAGACAGAAAGCGATCGACTTGAAAATCGGCGGTGCGGCAAGCGTTGTCCGGATGAAAGGTGACGTCAGAAAACCGCGTAACCGCGTAACCGCGGCTGTACCATGCCGGGGCCCTTCCGGGACTCCAGACGCAGTATTCCCCACGGTAATCCACGTTTCTCTTACAGTCATCACAGGCTAAGATTCGTTAAGGGGCTTCTCGAATTTAAGTGAACCTTAGCTAAGAAATATCAACGTCTTTTTCAGTGCAAGGAAAGTGAAAAGCTGCGGAAACGGATACGACGTTGTTCGTCGCAGTCTAAGGGGAAGTCTCAGGTGTCCGCCGAGTTGATTGCAATTACCCGCTTAATGCAAAGTCCCCGTCGGACACGCCCCGTCCCCGAACGTACATTACCCGTTTGAATAATAGATGCGGCCACTTTTTTAGCCGCCCTCTAACGGAAGGCCGCACGTGCGCCACCGCATTGTCGGCGCTATGGGAAAACATCAGTGGACATGACGGAGGAAATGTCGTGTGTGTGTGTGAGAACTGTACGTTTCTTGTAAAAGGGTGGGAACCATTAGGATGTGGTGTACCTGCAGTCGATGGTTCTTGGTCTTACATGACTTCCTGGTTTCTTGAGGCGTCGGCAATTAACTGCGGCATAGGGGCCCGTGGGAACCGCCATCGAGGGGGAAGAAGTCACCGGTGGTGCACCTGCACACCTTTTAGAACAAGTGCCGAGTTACACTTCCCCGGCCATAATAATCGTTTAATAATTCATGGAGATTACGTTGGATAACGGGAAATTTACTGGCTGGGGACTCAATTGTCCCTTATGCCGTTGTGAGATGGGGTTCGGGGACACTCTTGTGGAGGATATGGAGTTCGATGAGATTGGCTCAGTTGGGATTTGGAGCCTTAGGGTGGTTTTGGATTTGGAGGTGTTCGAAGGTTTTGTATTGGGACCTGGTGGGTTTGGGTAAAGAAAAGTCGTGCGAGGACTCCGACCCGACTGAACGAAGAAGGGGAGAGTTGGCCGATTTAAGGGAGAACAATAAAGGAACAATACATCAGGAGTCCGATGGAGCTGAAAACGGGGGAGCGCGTGCGAAAAATGATTATTTGAATTGAAGGTCTGGCGACGTTAGTCGCTGAAATTAATTCCGCCGCTGCTCCCAGTCCCTGCACCGACTCAGGCGGCCTGCACTAATCCGGATATTCCCAGTTGCGTGGGCTCCAAGAAATACGAACGAGGGGCTGAACGCCCGACGAGCGAGGGAGACGTCGTCATGCCGGGGTACGGGGAGAGAGTGGAAGGGAATCGCGAGGAAAGCACTGATTGCGAGGCACGCCGTGTTGGCACGAGATGCCTGGGGATGAGGTTTTTGCGAAGTGAACGGGGCAAAGCACCAGGCGAATTGCTGCTTTCAGATGAAAATCTTCCTGTGAGAAGGCGGGTTACTATATGGATGGTGCAACCAGTAGATGGGACCGATGCGAATGGTGACAATATTGTAGATGTAGCATTGCAGTGGATTAAGGACAATGCCATAGAGAACGGTAGCATTGCGGAGGGTTAGAGACAATGCCATAGAAGACAGTAGCATTGCCGAGGGTTAAGGATAATGCCATAGAAGACCGTAGCATTGCAGAGGTTTAAGGACAATGCTATAGAGGACGGTAGCATTGCCGATGGTTAAGGACAATGCCATAGAGGACGGTAGCACTGCAGAGGACTAAGGCAGTGAAGGAAGGGTCAGGGAAGGAGGGTCCTCCGTTCGGAATGGGGAAGGAAGGGCTCGCCACATAAATTGCCAGTCACGAAACCCGAATCGCGCGGACGGAACAAGGCAAATATAAATCAGTCCGGAATCGGAAGAGGAACAGAGAGGGCGCTGCCTCTCCCTCCCTCCCTCTTCGCCCGATAAAACAAACAAGCAAAGCCGAAAACGAGATGCATATGAAAACGGCGTGAGGGCCGCGCCCTGACCAAACCATACGTAAAATTGATATCGGCGCATTACTCATGAATATACAGATGTAATTTGCTAAGTGCCACCGTTCCTCCCTAACCTTGCGCCGCTCGTCCGGCCGAGTCGAGGGTTAGCTGCGGATTACCATAGCCGTGGCTGCGGATCACAGACGGGCCTAAGCACACACAGGGACGGTACTGCCTCGACCCTCGGAATGGAGCTGACTGTGCATTTTCACATTAGGCAATCTGCATACATTCTGGTGATGAATGTACTATAGCGAGGGTCGGTAACGTGCGGTTTTTACTGAAGTCTATCATGTTTCCGAACTTGCATGAGCAGTAGTGAGATACCGAACCATATACTGCAATACAAACCAAGAGTAGTCCAGACATGGATGATACCAAACCATATACTGCAATACAAACCAAGAGTAGTCCAGACATGGATGATACCAAACCATATACTGCAACACAAGTCAAGTGCAGTCCAGATAAAAATGATACTGAAGTTAAATAAAAATCGGACAGGTCGTCCCGAAAGACGTAAGTGAGCAGTAAACAATTAGCGCTATGGCAACACTTTAAGGAGATGTTCCGATTGTTATCTGGGCAACGTCCGAGTCCGTCCGTCTCGTCGGCCCGTGTGTGTGTGTGTTTTGGGGTCGTTCGGGACGGTCAGTACAAGAATTAGTGGACTAATTGTGTATGCGGGTCTCCCTATCTCCTTGTCCATCTGCTTCGCTTCGGTTCGATCCTCGACCGTTCTGACGTCCCTGGTGGCTACTTTTCGGTTATCGCGACCCTCAATCCGGCACCTCAACTCCCGCGGACGGACCTAATCCGCAGGTAGATACGCGCGCGCCTTACCGACGGACACCTCACTGGAAGACGCCTTCCTCGAGGAGAACTTAGTCCATGGTGTGTTAAGGAGCCCAGCAGCGTCAAAATCCCATGATAAATCATAGGGAAAACCGTCGGTGCATTTATCGGCAATTAGTCGTCGCGGCGGATAACAGGTGGCGCTACGGTAGAGGACAGGTGGCGCTGGGATCGCCTATTTTCTAACCGCTGTAACTTCGTCATTTTTTCACGGATTTCGGACTGCAAGGTGTCATCGAGTTGGGGATTTCTTAGTCTTTATGACGCACTATACATCGTATGGTAATACACCTTGGAGACTGTCCTTTCAGCACCGTTTTTATCGTATAGGCATTGGCACGTTGACCCCTTAGGATAGTATTGCAATGGTAGCATCCAATGATAGTTTCCGAGGATAGTTCCTAACGATAGTGTCCAATGTCAATTTCCAACGACAGTATACCAACGATGGCATCCAAAGATAGCTTCCGATGGTTACCTCTTCGCTGGCCTCCATTCCCCCCCAGCATCCCACCGAAGAGAGTTCCTTCATTTGTTCGTTCGATGGACGCGAGACAATGGCCCGACTGCGTGGCGGAGGGACAAAAGCGATGTCGTCGACTCATCGCACGGTTAACCTTTGTTTCGCGTACTTTTAATCTGGCAACTGGGAGGGCCACTCTCTACCCTTATCCACCCATTTCGGATGATTGCGGACGGAGAGAGAGGAGACTTGTTGTTGTTGTTATTACTCTTGATTACGAAGAGATTGCCCCCCCCCCCCCCCCCCCTTCCCACACCCCCAGCCGCCTGCCCAACGGATCCGTTCGGTCTGAATGACAAAACGACCGGGGACAAGTGTAATCAGGGCATTCTATTGAAACGCTCTCGACAATGCGACTCGAAGGCCTCTAATCACTCCGCGTTTGCTCCGGGAGCGGGCCCTCCTCCCCCATAGCCGCCCCCCCCGGTGTAATCCTATCCGCTTTTTTTTTCTCGATCCTCTCGCGAATTGGAGTTTTCCTCTCGTAAATCGCTTCGTTTTTGTTTGGGATTGCAAACAAACGGACGGTGTAGCACTGGACAATTAAATTCCCAATGGTGACGCGGGAGTTGTGGTCCCAACGAAAAGTCAAGTATGAGATTTGGCCAATCCCATCCAACACCGGACGTTAATGCCGACGTCGAACCATCGAGGCGTTCGTCTCTAATCCGTCGGAATAAAACGCTCACCAAAGCGGAAGAATGGACCACATGTTAAGTTAGGCGGAGGCACTGACTGCCAACGTACACACGCACACTAATACCATCCGCTACCTTTCCAGTTTTAACACTGATGCCAGTCGAGTGTTTTATTACTCCGCTCGGCTATGGTGCAGAGTGGAGAGGATTTCACGAGGGACGCATATGTCGCGAAGGGCGCACTTTGATCCGCGATTACTCCACGGACGATTGAACCTTCCTCTCCCCAAGCACACCGACCATAATAAACCGTTGACCCCCTATATGTGTCGAATCGACATCGGCGCACGAGTTGCATCGAGAGCAATGCTATAAAAGCATTTAGGAATAGAAAATGAAAATTCGACGAAATTTTGCATATTTTTTTTGCGTTTAGCACGAAAAAAAAACAGATCTGACATCGTAGGAAACATTACGACAAAACCGAAATCGAGTCGGTCGTTAGTCTGCGAGGTGAAGCGGTTGCGTGTCTGAAGAGCCGGAGGGTTCCCCGAGGAAATCTCTTTAAAAGCCCTCCGCGATCCCGATTTCGGGATTTCATTAGGTTAGAGCGAGCGGACCGCAACGAAATCTAGCCAGGCCGTGCTTCTTCGCCCCTGCTCGGAGGGATTTGCTGTCCCTTTGAAAAATTCAAGTCTTGGCTCCTCAAGCGATTCCAACTACTGGGTAAATTGTCTCTAGAAAAAATTGGGACAATATACTCTGAAGAGCATGACAATATACTCTTTCAAAACTTCGTTTTGAAGAGTATAAAAATAACAGTCCATGTGACTGTCACGACAAGCATATGTCCAGATAGATAAAAGGAGGGAAGCGTTATCAACCCGTTCGCTCTCCCAACCTCCTGGCTGTTTAGCTCTGAAGTGGAAGAGTCGAACATCAGGACCACTTTTCCATATCCAAGTCCATAAACAACAGATTTGATATCGGAAACGTCGAGTGCGCCAGACACACATCCAACCGAATGTACACACACACATTTACACACCCACGATTACACACTTCGATGTATATAGACGCTCGTTTCAAATGGACTCCTCGTTGCCGCGCTATTTACATTGTCCCGACTCAAAACGGCATTGTTCCAGATAACGAGCTCCACTCTCTTACCGACCTCTTTTTTTTTCTTTTCGCCCCGATCGGAATTTATTTCGGGCTTTGTCCGAACCAACGGCGGGACATTAAATTACCAGGTTTTAGTACCACTGAAATACGTCATTAAGTCCGAAAACATTTGAAACTCTTTACGAGGCGATTCGGGGTCCGATTAAACCGAACACTTTCATCAACCTAACTCGACCCTTTACGGCTGATTTCCACCTGAAAAAATCTAAGTTTGGAATATTACACAACCGAGATAATTCGGTTAAGAAGGTTACGAGGGCCAGAGGTCCGAGTCTCCGAGCATTTTCCGTTGTTAATGAGGCGTCTCCTTGCACAAAAACATAACTTGGTAAATCCCGCATTGGAAAACTCCACAACAGTTTGGATTGAATATGTGCGTGGTGTCCTGCGGGTCGAGGCGAGGGGTCGCAGTTGCAGGGAAAGTGGACGAGTAGCGGCACAAGGGCGCTTTGTGCGATGCGGACAGCAGGACAGATGAACGTCGGTCTGGCTAATAGCAGCGCCGCTTCCGGTTCCACGCGGCAGGAAGTGGAAATAATTTCCTCCCTTCATCCTGTGCGCTCTCCTTCCTTCCTTCCCACCATACACACCGAACTAATCGATAGCTCCCTTTGACTTTCCTACTTCCAGCGGCGATCCATTAGCTAAATCACTTTTCCCTTTGCAGTGACAGTCCACAAACCGAATGCGCCGCATTCCACCCCTTGGGGGGAAATTTTCGGTGGATTTTCCCCGAGTCGAAAAATGACCGGGACGTCCGTGTCACGACGCCAACGTCACCCGATTGGGTGAATTATTATTTTTTTTATCGTCACCATAGTATAGACCGTAGTATAGACTTATAAGAGTAGTATAGTATAGACTTATAAGTATAGTATAGATATTGAATTCAAAGTTCAACTTCCAATGATCTCGTCGAATACACACTGAATACAGTGGAAGTTTTTGCAGTCGCACCCCATACACATCAATACATAAATGTGAATTCCGTGCGGGTTATATTAATTTCCGGATCCGGAAAGAGCGACCATAAGTCCGGAATGGAAGACGGAGGGTCTTTCTTTTCACCGAGGGCCACGCGTCCCAGCATAATAAATGGCCCGGCGACAAATAATCTCCACGACCCATTGTGGCTCATCCCCTGATTTATGGGGCGGACGATGCATTTGCGGATGTTTTATCCGACTCTAATTGTTTGTTTGGACGGACGATGACGGAAGAAGTCGACACACGCGTAAAAAGACACTCTCCGGCGTCCAGCGTTTGAAAAATGGGGTGTCCGAATTTTCACTGTAAACGGACGGAGAACAAGCGTGGAATATTGTGTGGAAAGTGGGACGCTTTGCACGGGATTGAAATATTGTGTTAAAAGCAGGACGCTTTGCGCAGGAGTCAAATATTGTATTGAAAGCAGGACGCTTTGCACAAGAGCGGAATGTTGTGTTGAAAGCAGGGCGCTTTGCACAGGAGTAGAATATTGTGTTGAAAGCAGGACGCTTTGCACAGAAGTGGACTGCTGTATCACTGAACAGGGAAAAGATGGGATCGCGGCGCGAGCGGACGCAACGAAGCGCTAGATTGTCCGAAGCACATCGAGCGGAATGATTCGGAATCGCAAATAATATGCGTTAGCGCAGAAAAAGTAGCGACGGCAGCGCCACTAAGCGCACTAGGGGCGCATTGTCCCCGCTTAATTGAATAAGGGCCGTGGGGATGGGCGCGCGGTGCAGGGAGCAAGGGCTTTGGGGTGAGTTAGCGCCTACTAGCGAGTTTAGGGTCCGACCTGGGCCCTAAGGGTAATGATAATAAATACGTTTACAAATCACTGGACGACGACACTGGATCCGATTATGTGTGCATAATGGCAGTATAGATGGTTACTCGAACTGTGCACACCCGCGCGCGTATCCAAGGCTCGAGGGTGGCTGGACGCCCTTCTCGTTGCCAATTACTTAATGAAGGACCATTATGTGCTCGCGGAAGGGTTGCGCTGTTTACACTTCGGGCCCTTTTTGCCGCTAGAGCTGTTTTCTTCAGTTCTCGGTTTTCTTTACATTCTTCATATCAGTTTTCTTTATCAATGGCACCTACAGTATCCCGTGTTGAATTTTTGTACGAGAAGAAGTGGCTCGGACATGGGTGGAGAGCGAAAAGAGGAACACAGAATTCGTCGTATAAAAAGGGGGAATACGTCTATAGGGGAAGAGAGTCGAGAGGCGGCGTGGAAGGGAGGGAGGGAGGGAGTCTCCTGTAAATAGAGCCGACTCCGCTAAAAGCATATCTGTGTATGGAGTAAGTGAATTTGGTCTGGAAGATACTTTAGGGGAGGCTTTCCAAGGCTCAGTGGGAAAAATGACGGCCATCAAAACTCCTCCCTCCCGCAGGAATTGCCCGCGCGCACCGCATGACTAAAAAACGCACACGCAAACTACAATGCGAAAAGAAATCGGCTCCGCAAAAGTCACAAGAGCGACGTGATCAAGTCGCGGTCGCCCGCGACAGGAGACAAGCGAACGTGCTCCCGAAAATCACAAGTCGCCGTCGCCCCCGACAGAAGACAAGCGAACGTCCGTCAGAGGGCGCGACGTCGGTCGATAAGTCAAAGACGGGACGTCGACGGGTTCCGTTTGACGTGAAAGCGGACGACCGCGACTTGTGCGATCACCATGAATTGATAATGATCGGCTCTTTTGTCCTTCCAAATGTTCCTTGTGTGCATTGCGGACGTGCGGACGGGACGGACGGAGCGGGCCACGGCGGAAAACACAAGAAAGGAAATCATTAGGCGGCGTCGCCGTGTTTTGAGAGAAAACAAGAGCGCCTCGACAAACAGGTGGCCCCCTCCGCCCCTCCGCTCCTCCGGCGGGAAGAATTTCGGCCCTCGTCGCCCAAAAAGCTAGGACAATATTTGCACGGGCGGACGTTCTTTTAAAATGACCATCGACCACTCTACAGAGGGGGAGCTGTGCTAGGAAACGAAATTTCCACAAAAGTTTGAATTTTGTTTTCGTTCACTGCCAATTATAAAACGTATATGTATAATATACATACAATAATATAATATATGTATAATATAGGTACATAATAATATAATATATAAGGTATATGTATATTTAAAAGGTAAAGGTAAGGTAGATATGTGTATACTGTAGTGGAGAACCATTGATTAGAAAACTAGTGATGGGCATGTGTGACGGAACAAAGGCGACCCGTCCCGACCGTAAAACAATTTCCGGAACACACAAAGTCAATTTGCCACATCGCGTAACTTAGCAACGGTAGTCGTGTTCGGACGCGTGTCTCCTTATACCTCCGACTCAATAATCCGTCGTCCGCCGTAAATCACCGCCAGAGGGCCGACGTCGCCCGCTGACGGGTCCGCTCTAAATTTAGAGGTCACAAAATGCGCCGTCCATAAATTAGCGCTGGCTTTTAGGCTCCGGACCACTGAGGCACTCGAGACGAGAGGTCGCGGATATTCGAAACGCGCGATCCACACTCGGCTTCCACACAGTTCGTGGGGCGTGCGGGGGGCGCCACTCTACACCATTGTTGCACGTGCATTACGCACTCGGAGCGCAAAACTGCCGCTCCATTGATTTCTTTCTTCTACGGTCGATCACTTCAGTCACTTTTGTCCATTGTTCGGAAACAATTGCCTTTCTCCCTTTTTTTCAACGATGAATATCGCCATTTGTTTTCAATGGATTACATCCACGTTTTTTCTACTGCAGTATGCACTGTACAATATGCAGTATGTACTGTGCGATATGCAGTGTGTACTGTGCGCTATGCAGCGTGTACTGTGCAATATGCAGTGTATGCTGTGCGCTATGCAGCGTGTATGTATGCACGCTATGTAGCGTATACTGTGCGATATGCAGTGTGTACTGTGCGCTATGCAGCGTGTACCATGCGTTATGCAGTGTTTACTGCGCAATATTACAGTGTGTACTGTGCGATATGCACTTTGGACTGTAGACTTGGCATGGACGAAGGAATCCCCATCAGAAAAAAAGGGGCATGCAACAAAAAAATGGAGAAATCAAAATTTTCCGACATTTAGTCCCATGGAAGAGTTAATGGGTGACGTGCACTCCGAACGAAAGTGGTAAAACGGAAACGCACCTAGCGGACTGTGACGACGCCAGGCGGCGCTGATGACACGCGTCGGGTCGCGTGTCCGCTGATGACTTCTTTCATGAAGTCGGCCGCACGTGGCGCCGCCTTCAGGCCGCAAATTGCACGTCGACGGTCAGAATGTGATCGAGCGGTGCGCGAGACAAAAGCCCTCGCCGACGCACAGCACATTCTGACGTTTTGTTATTGATAGTTTTCTTTTGGTTCATTATCCGGCCGCGTGGCGCGCCGTCACGGACGTGTTTGCGGAATATGGCGGACGATTACTCCGAATTATCCACGGTGGCGGTGCGCGGCTTTCCCATAAGCATCATCGTCGTCGTGGATTTTGTCGAGAAACCTTCTTCCTCTGCACTCTGACGTTTTATAAAATCGTAACCTCTAAAGAAATGCCATATACTTACCAGAAGTATTAAATACATTCTGTGTATTAGATACATTTCTGCGTCACCATCAGTATTTCCGCATGCAGAAATCTCTTCTCGTTTAGGTTTGTGGCGCTTGATGCAAAAATCTCGCCCCCCCATTTCATTGACAGGAGCCGATCCTCTTTTGTTCCGATTGAAACAGACCACATCTGACGTAACGTCGCTGCGAATAAGGGCCGGCCGCAGTGAGTGCCGTTCCGGCCCTGTAATCACCTCCCCGGTCCCTAAATGGGGCCCCCAGTTCGCCACAGCAGCGGCCTTATGATTATTAAATTATCCCATTAAGGGTGCCCCCTTCGTCCTCCGCACGCCTGTCGGATCTAGTGCTCCGCGCTATTTAATTACGGGAGAGGGCCTGGGATCATGGGAAATGAAACAATCGAATCGGAGCGTTGCGATTTCTTCGTCGGCCGAGTAGAAAACATCGACGATGCGAAAAGAAAAAAAAATAAATTATTATTGCTTAAGTGTACAGGTCCTAGTTTAGTTTAGTTCGGCCGTCACGCTTCCACCTTGTCCAAGTACTTGATCAGTCTGTGCTGTTGGCCGGCTTCGGATTTGCGAAACTCTTCCAAAGTCTGCAAAACAAAAACAAAAAATCCAACTCTCGATTTCCACTCGACCGCTTTCGTTGCCGCGGAACCTACCTCGAAGGAGAGCTCGTTTTTCAAAATGGCCGTCGTGTGGGGATTCCCCACGCAGCAGCCCAGCAACGTGGGATAGAGCACCCTCTTGAGGGGTTCCTGCGAGAAATAGGGAAAGGGCAACGTGCAGAGCTGCTGTAGCACAGACGGAGGTTGTCCGCTCACGAGCAGCATCTGAAAAACAAACGACGACGAGGGCGCTAATGAGAGGGAAATAAAGAGAAGTGCTAAACGGCTCCCCCCCCCCCGGATGACGTCAACCGACGGTTCATAGCCAAGATCCAGTGGGCTATGGACGGTCGCGGTCTGCCGGATCGCGGCAGCCTCGAGAAGAATGGCAACGAATGAAGCAGAGGACGACAAGAAAAGCAAAGCGAATGAAACAGAGAACGACAAGAAAAGCAAAGCGAAAGAAACAGAGAACGACAAGAAAAGCAAAGCGAAAGAAGCGGCGGAAAAAAGAGACGGCGCGACGGTGGCGCCGCGCTATCTTAATGACGGCGGCAGCAGAAGGAATGCGACCCACTGGCCAGACTCTCTCGGACCTCCCTCACTCCCGCGCACACTGGGACGGATTTCTTTATACACGACACACTCATAAGTGCGTGTGGAAATGCAGACGACGCTTTACCTTATAATACATTTCGGACGGTTCGGCCCAGTGACTGGTTTAACCGATTGGTCAGGTTGGAAAGAATGCGCGGGTCGAGAGATAACGAAAGGGGCAGACCGCCGTCTCGCTGTGATAACGCCAATCAAAATACACCCCACTCGCTCTCTCTCTCCATTTTTATCCTCTTATACTCTTCAAAACAAAATTTTAAAAGAGTTGTATTCGTCATGCCCTATGCGACACCTATTAAGAAATATCGTGCAACAAAAATGTTGACATGTGCGTAAATGGGATGATCCAGGTCCGTCGGTCCGTCCGTCCACGATTTTGTCTGCACGATACCTGGTGTATTTTTAGAGATATAGTCTTGATTTTTTTTATACACGTGTGACGACCCAAAACGAAGACTAAGTTCGAATTCGGTGTATTTCGGAAAAAGGGAAAGTGACATGTCAATTCGACATGTCTCCATTTTTGGAAATTTTGAAAAGTTTCATTTTGATAAAATGTGCGGAATATGGTGCTGATCAATTTTGGTATTGAACATTTTTGTGGAAAAACGTAAATAAGTTAGATAATTGACAAAAATCGCTTCTTCTACTGAGACTCTCCCGCGCAACCTAAGTCCGAGCGGGAAATTCAAGTTGGCGACGGCGACGATCCCTAATGATCTCACGGCATATGCGAGTTTCTAAGCGAAACACATTAATTCCCCGAGCGCTGACAGACTAATCAGCGTCGCTTGTTATAATTTGTCACTTGACCGGAGACCATAAATCCGGACCGTTAAACGGTCCCGACTATATCGGCATGCACTTGACGCGTATTATGCGAATCGACCCGATCCGTTTCCTGTTCGTCAATTAGTGGACCGATCATAACGAGCAGGTAATGGTGCAGCCTGCACACGAATGCCGTTTGATTTAATGCGCCGGTTAGATGAACGGGTGTAGGACGGAGTTTGAACGTTACAGGCGATAAACATTCCGGGACAAAGTGCAAAGAAATGAAAATCGCAGTCGTGACGTCACGAGTGGTTTTATCCACTATCAATTGCAAAACTCGCTCTTCAGCGATCACTCCTCTCAATCAGCAGTCGTGTTCCAATCACGAATTCAATAGGTAGCTTTTTTCACGTAGTACTATGTGCACACGTAAATGCGTTTCCTTCGTTTTGCTTTTTTGTTGTTTTGTTAACAGCAGTGGGTACCATTGATTATCTAGTCAGCGGTGGTACACATTAGGGTGGTTTTTAATCAATACCCATTTAATGTATCGTCATTGCTTAACAAAGAAAGGTAGTAACGTCAATGGGATCGCGAGGCACGAAAAAGAGTAATAGCAAAAAAGAATGTTATATGTATAGTGGTAGTCTAGGTAAGTGAATAATTACAGGTGGGTACAGGTTTTTCACAATAAGCAAGCAGTGTGCATTGTAATTGAGTTACACAACGATAACCACACTTAATGTGCATAGAGTGCGTAATCATAATGAATACAGTTAACAGTGGTGAGTTATCACGGATAAGCGCGCGCGTGCGCGGTCACGTGATTAAGTTATCATTACGCCATTTCCTCAACAGAGGTCGCGTGCACTTGACGCCCGCGCATCCTTATCCTCTCGAGACGTTTTCCACCATCCCATCGCGATAATTTTCGTAGAAAATTACAGCGTACTTTTTATACTCTTAAGAACGAAGTTGTATTAAAAAAACGTCGTTTTGAAGAGTGCAGAAGAAATAAATGATGACCGACTCACCTGGTTGTCTTGATTCGCGACGGCGAAATATCCCGTCACGTGGACGACCTCGTGCAGGAGGACGCGATGTCCTTCGGCTATGGCCGCGTCCAGGGCCGCCTCCGCGTAATCCCGACCAGACTTCCGACCCAGATTCGTCAGGCTGCCGGATCCGGGGAGGCTGGGCGAAGCGCAGCACCAGATCAAGTGGCTGGCGATGTGCCTGAACTGGAGGGATATGCCTTCGGCGCCCAGGACCTCCTGCGATTGCCGAGAGAAAAAACTTGGAATTCTCTTTGGAGAATTTGTTTCGAAGAGTATGGAATATGAAAAGGAGACGTAGAAAGAGAGGACGAAAGAGGTTTTAACAAGGTATTCTAAAACCACCAGTTGGGTTCGAACGGTGAAGGTGAGGTCGCGAAGACGTAAGGATTGTTAGGAAAAGCGTCGAGTGTCGGAAGGATCAAACTGTAAGTAAGGGAAACATGTGGGAACCTAGTCCAGCGGGTCCTCCTTTCTGTTTGAGGAGAGGGCACGGGGCCGCAGGCCACAGTTAGTGCCCTCTGGGGGATTCGGGACCCGGGGGAGGTGAAACCATCACAGTGGGCTGACGTTCCGCCTTGCTTCGGTGCCACGCGACCATTCCCCAAGGAAGACAGCGAGCCCGGGGACTTTGTTAGGTCTTCTCCCCCTCTCAGTGGAAGATAACGAGAGATGATGAGGAGACATCATCATCATCATAATCAAGGGAGAGCGGCGCACGTTTTCGAAACAACACCGCAGAGAAAACGCCATCGCCAGCTCGAGAGGAAAAACAACAGCAAAGGCAGAAGTGGACGTAGGGGAGGCAGCTAGACACGGGATCTGCATTAGGACACTTATGTCGGTGTGATGGGGAGAAAGTTACATACATGCTGGGATATGCTCTGGGACTCATTAGTACTTTTTATGATGGCATGGGTTGCCTAACTTTGCTGCTGGAGTTTCTGGTGGAAGAAATCGAATTTTCTTCCAACAATGCAGAGGGATTGTTCGAAGAAAAGATGAACAATCCAAAGAAAATATGAATTCCAAACAATTGAGACTAGTAAGAGAGATCGAAGGGACGTGGGAACCGCCCAATTAACGAACGAGCCGGGAATTTATTTCTCGATTTTCCGCGCACACCGGGCGCATCCCACAAGTAAACACCAGTCGTGATCCCCACGGGAGTTGCCGCCGTGTACCAGCAGGCAGGGGATGTGACGGGAGGGAAGGCCGAAATTAACTCGAGCCGCAACACAAAGCTAATTTCCAATCTGAGGCAAGATGATTCAATTAAAACGCCAGCGCGCACACACATACACAGAGAGGGCGCCCTGGGGAAGCGATGGCCGCGCTCGTCCTTCTGTAAATATGGCCAGAGGTTGATCTGTGTAAATATCGGAGTCGTGTGAGCACATTCACAACCAGTTGGCTTGGGGGTCTCCTGCGACCTCGCAGCGGATCGACCGAAATTCTAATTGAAAGTATAAATATTACATTGGAAAATCCCTCGATGGGAATAGCGAGGGGGTATCGCGTGACCTGTGTTCTTGCGATGGGAAAATGAAGAGCAGGAGGACATGTCGATTTGTTGCTTTCGGGTGAAGAGCAGGCTCCTTCGGCCTGGAGCGCAGACGAGTATACTATAAAATTTTTAATATGTGCCTGGAGGTGGAGACAGGTAGGACTGGTTGACCAGACAGATAGGGCTGGTTGACCAGACAGATAGGACTGGTTGATCAGGCAGAAAGGACTGGTTGACCAGACAGATAGGACTTGTTAACCAGGTGGTCGGGATCCTTAAAGCGTCACTAACCTGAAATCTCTTCAAATCCAACTCGGCCACCCTCCTCAGCAGTTGGAACGTGGCCGTCCCCAAGCTCAGGCACGGGGACGGAATGGTCGGGGGTTGCTGTCCGTCGACCCTCGGGGCAGAATCCGGAAGGAGGAGCGACCCGTAGAGCATGGAGACGGCGCCGACCAGTTCTGTGCCGTGCAACGTCCCCACCAGGTGCGTGGGGTCGGCGTCTTCGGGGCAGTTGTCCGCGAGGGCCGCCAGGAACTCGAGGACGGCCAGGAGGAAGGTGCAGGCTGGGGGGATGTCGTGGACTGGACTCCTCACGGCCAGGCAACACCTGGACAGCTGTTCCACGACGCCGAGGCAGACGGCGAAACTGCAGGGGATTACCAAATAAGTAGATCCCATGTTATAATATCGATTTCATCGGGCTCATGAAAGGCTATAGCCCCATATAGGCTATAGACCCATATATGGGTCGTAGGTCAGATTATCATGTGTGTCCCCATCAAGCGGAGGCCGTGCCCTTCCTATGAGAGGACAACTGCGTCCAATCCACCGTGAGGATGATAAGGACGACTAAAACTAAGAGGAGGAAGAGAAGGAAGAGCAGGAAAAGACGGGGGGACGACGGAAAGCAATATGTGGGGGGTTTAGGTGACACTAGTGACGCCGTCCGGGCGGAATCGAGTACCATCCGCATTCGGCAGCAGATTGCCAATTCAACGTAATGGGTACAATGTTGGAGACTGTTTGTGCGTCCCCCTTCCGTCAATATTGTCCCTCAACTCGTGCATTTACAATCGACTTCAAACAACCCGATCCCCTAAGTAGACCGACTTCATTCCTATCTGCTTGAGCGAGAGAAAAATTCTCAGTTTAGGTCGGTAGGACATTCATTAGGTATATTTCGCGTCCAGTCCTCTATATCACTTTAGAAACACCATTATATTTCGCGTCCTGTTCTCTATATCACTTTAGGAATACACCGTGGTCCGTCTCGACCGATTAAGGGCTTTACATATATATAAGTAGTAGTAGTAGTAGTGTCATTTTTATATCGGCAGCCACTCATGTGTTGGTGTGCGAAAGCATTTAGCAGACAAGTCACATAGATTGTGCGTCCGAGCATTGCGGGCAATCTAGCAAATGGGCACCAAGTGCGCCAGTCACTCTGGGAATTCGATTAGGCGGCGCTGGCGTCGGTCGCCGACGGTGGCGCCCCTCTCCCATTCATCACAATTACGCCCCGTGCACACAGAGCGGAACACTTGCACACTAACGGACACACGAACGTTTGGGAAATGGAGAATGGACGATGAGTGTCACGGTGGAAAATTTAGTTGCATACGTCGCGTCGCAGTGTGGAAAAAAAGTCGTCGCGGACGTCAGTGGGGAAACAGTGGAAAATCGACTCGAATGAACAGCTGATATTCCATTTTAACGCTACGGCGAAGTACTAAAGGAAATTAAATTGTTTTAGTATAGGGTTGTTACGTTCGTATTTTAATGAATTAAATAAATCGTGTAAGAAAATGGAACCAACTCGTTAAGGGACACGGAAAAGTGTTTTTAACTAAGGGAAATGAGGCGTACGAAATGAGGAAGGTTTTACGGTTCTACGGGGCTAAGGGGTGTGGGATGTGTAGCACATGCCGCTTATAATCGCATCAGATGTGTCATGTGCACAGCTGATTATCGCCAGCGCCCCCCCTGTCTCCTTCTTTTTTCATCCCGCGCCTTTTCCCTTCCCACATCTCTCTTCCTTTCGCACGTCCACTTAAGTCGTTGGGAGGCCATCCCCTAACAGTGTGTACGTATATAAGTAAATCTAAATTAAAGCCTGCAGGCGCCCCCTCGTAAAAACAGTAGTGGGCCACTTTGGCGGAAAGTGGAAATGTTGTTTTTTTGTCGTCGGTCGGCGCGTCTGTCGCCGGCGACATTTTTACGTCAACTGACAATTTAGATAGACTGTGGGTGTGTTTTTTTTCGAGCAAACTGTGAATCTTTCATCTCTCGTCTGCACCTTGATCTCTTGAATTACACTTGGCATTGACACTAGGTGGATGGGTTTTTAGTTTTTTTTTTAGCATTTTAGGTATGGGGTTTTAGGTTGTCATATAGACGCATAGGTTTTTATGAAAGGGTGTGATCCCAAGTCGTACAGAAGGAAAGGCTGTTACGAAAGGGTGCGTCCTTATGTCATCGCGCGCAAGAGAAAATTTTTGCGAACAAATGAGGAACGCGTAAGCCACAGACGATCGGGTCGGCTTCCGAAATCGGGATCCAGCGCGCGTCAGCGGATCCGCAATCATTTGTTTGTACAGAGGGTGCGTCGCGTCGCGTCGCCCTTGCCGTCTTATTTTCTTGCTGCGTCAGTGACGTAAGTCGCTCTCGCAGCCGCCTGCGATTCTATGCTGCGAGTGATCGGTGGGGAGGAGGGTTTGTTTCGCTTAGTAGGGAGAGGGGGGGTTGTGTAGGGAAGATGGTAGTTAGGGGGAGAGGGGTAGGGGGGAGGGTGATAGGTAGGAGTGTGTTAGCGGATGGTAAAGGGGGGAGGTTAGGGGATGGTGAAGGGGGGAGGTTAGGGGGTATTACAGAGGGGGGGAGTGGACGGTGTAGATGCTTCCCTTAAGAGGGGGTTAATGTCAGATACACGTAGCGAGTACATCAATTCGGCAAACGAGGGTGCCGTGAGAGCGGACATGTGTACGGAAACACTAGATGACAGCGGCACATGGACAAGAAAAATATGAAGATCGCGTTCGAAATGCCGACGCGCCTGAAAAGTTGAAAAAGTTCCAATCGAGATTGGCCGACAGCTGACTCAGATTTGCTTACGAATGACAGATCGGTGGTCAGTCAACTCGATGAGTCGAGTGCGCCTCAAACGAAGTATGAGAACGAACTGTGGCTGACTTCACACCGACTCCTTCAAGTGGTTGAGTGCGTTTACGTTTCAACAGCGTTCCATACACTTTAAGGTTACGTTCGTTTCATACACTTGAAGGTTCATGTTCGTTTCCAGCCTCCCCAGAAAGTTACTAATGCCGCTACTTCTATCAACTGTCTCAAGTGGTAGTCGGCGACTTACTGAAGAGTCGGCGATTCAAAAAAAAATTGAAAGTGGAAAAAAAAAGTTTTTTTATTCCACTCTCTCGAAAACTTCGTTGTGAAGAGTATAAAGACACGACGCGTCGTACGCAACGTATGGCGATAGCGAACACCGCACGCTCGTGCATTAAAATTCTCAAAACAGATCAGTCAGATTGACAGACGGCAACCCGAGATCTGGAAATAAACCTGTCAAAGCTCGACCACCCAAAACGCCAACTTGACCGTATGTCGCGAGCCGAGCGCAGAGAAAAGAGCATCGACTGCAAAAAGGGGGTCCCGAGGGGGGAGGGGGGAGGGCGTCTCTTTTCAACTCACCCCGCGATCCGTGGGGTTGCAAGGGACGAAGAGGGTGGCGATACGGTTCGTGCACAGGAATAATGCACATGTCGTGTCTAGGTGCAGTGTATATTTCCCGATATTCCCCTTCGAACCTTCGAACTTGGGTTACAGGGGTTGCGATTTTTCGATGGGAGCCCAGAGGGGGCTGAGGGGGTGGGTCGGCTCGTAAAAACCCGCAACCCCCTCGTGTATTGTGTGTATGTGTGTGGGTGTTGTGTATATGTGTGGGTGTTGTGTATATGTGTGGGTGTGTTGTGTATGTGTTTGTGTGTATGTGTGTGAGAGTGTGTGTGTGTGTGTGTGTGGGGGAAGGCGAGAGAGACATCTGCAAACAATGATAATCCCCGATTATTTTAGGGCTGATGGGGCCCGCAGCGCAGCATGATGTTTCAATCAGAGACTATTTTATAATTCATTTGCCCTCTGTTTATGTTCCGACCGTGTGGACGTCAGTCCGTCCGTTCTGTATGTCCATCAACCGAGTAATCGAAACCCCAAAAGCAAAGAAACTGTCATGCGAACATGTAATTTTCTAACATACGTATGAATACTTGTTCAAAATTCTACTGTCATCAACGATCTCGTGCCAAAATGCCACGCAATGAGAGGAAGCGTTGACCGAATGGTTCCGCAAGGCCGTCACCCTCCAGACGGTCAGTGGATTTTTGAAAAAAAATATGATGATGATGATGATGAAGAGGACAGCAGAAATTTAAACAAAATTCACCTCTCCCAATTAACGACACAAAACGTCTATCCCCTACCTGCAAACCTTCAAAGACTGTGGGAAGGCCGGAAGAGCATCAATAACTATGGGGGTCGCAAAGAAATTCCCACGGACGTAGAGGGGACTTTAGCAGGTGCAACTTGATGTTGCTCGAAGTAATACCCCTATTAAATGACCATTGACCCCCCTATGAATCAGAAACGTACTTTTTCCGCCGATAGCCTTGCCTTGTATGATACCAATAGTGTGGCCCTCGTAATCCACTCTACCAAGTTATATCGGTTGATAAAAGCACGGAGACTCGGGCCATCGGCCCTCTTAATCTACTTAACCAAGATATATCGGTTGTTAAATGCTTGGAGACTCGGGCCTTTGGCCCTCGCAATCTACTTTACCAAGTTATTTTGGTTGTTAAACGCTTGGAGACTCGGGCCTTCGGCCCTCGTAATCTACTACTGAAAATTGAATACGCCTAAGTTGTTTAGTGTCTTTAGTCCTAGAAAGTTGAATGCGCCTAGGTTGTTTAGTGTCTTTAGTCTTAGAAAGTTGAATACGCCTAGGTTGTTTAGTGTCTTTAGTCCTAGAAAGTTGAATGCGCCTAGGTTGTTTAGTGTCTTTAGGCCTAGACAGTTGAATACGCCTAGATTGTTTAGTGTCTTTAGTCCCAGAAAGTTGAATGCGCCTAGATTGTTTAGTGTCTTTAGTCCTAGACTAGGTGAAATTCAGTTTGCGAGTTTACAATTGTAATTCTCGGTTGAAATTTCGTTAATCACAAAGTGAATTGTTTTAAACACGAATCCGGAAAGAAATACAAACGATATAATGGCATGGTATAAAATGTGGAGCTACGGTTTAAGAAAGGCGTGCGGGTCAGTTCAACATCACAACTGTGGGTCAGATCGACATCACTTGTTTAGGTGGTGTTGGTCAGATGGGCAAAGCGACAGATAGACAGGCAGACAGACAGACAGACAGCGAGCCATAAGGGGATGGTGTATCGGGTATTAGAGGGAGTGCATTTTTCTGGCAGATGTTCATCGATGGGCTGATAAGGGCGTTAGTGGTCGGTCCTCCTGTCGTCCATAAGCACACACTGTGGGCTTATCCGACACGGCTAGTTATCTATTCGACGCGCGTCATCATCATCATCATTATTACCGGGATCGAACCCCGACCCATCCTCACGTCATGTACCTATACGTGCGACGTGACGGTGCATGTGTATGCGTACGTCGGTGGGCATGGGTGTCACGAACACACAGAGACGGGTCCCATCTGAAATATGGTGCGGGGCTTCGCCCGGAACGGATCGCAGCGATCGCGGCTCAAAACAAACGAAATCTCTCCGAACAGTTGCTGAATAATTAATTAGGGAGAGAGGATAGTGTGCGGGCCCCGTCCGTCCCCACCCCCTCGGTCCCTCGCAACTCCCGCGTTAAGTCCACGGTAATGATTATTTTATTTGGCCCTCTGCTCCTCTCTTTACCATTCGGGATTTCGGTACTTACAACCCCTGGAGCTCTTTTCGCGTTTCGATTTCACTCTGTCGAGAGAGGGTTGACGTTGTGGATTTTCGCCCCTTCTCTCCATCACTGGTATCTCTTTCTCGTGCCATCTGTAACACTATCTCTTTTCTGTAGTTTGCGGCAATAATCTTTGGTTTCCTTCCCGAAACCATCGTTTTTGTCATACAGACTCCAACATCTACAGATACCAACGACTTTGTCATGTGGAGACGTCCTTGGGAAAATTCCGGGTTCTTCTGGAGGCCCCGTGCGCGATATAAATACAAGCGCTCTCGCGGGTAATTGACTCGCAGATAACGTAGAGTGAAATTAAGTATCGGGCATCTTTAACATCATGTTTGAAACAAATGCAGACATCTCTCACCAACTTCACCACACTCCTCGACCCCCCCCCCCACGCTCTCGTCTCGGGGGCTCCTTCGACGAGCCCGGCCCACTCGAGTTAATTTGATAATAAAGCCAGGGCGGAATTGGCACTCGGTCCCTGCTTGATTGCAACTCCCACAGTCTGCGAGTTTTGTGTCAACACCTCGCGGAGTCTTCATCTCGGCGAATGAACGTTCGGCCAAATACTGCAGCTAATCTCGTGTACCAAGTTTTAATAGAAAATCTTAACGGTGGGATCAGGGTGTTAATTGAAATTCAGCGCCTCCTCCCGCCCTGCACTCCTTAGCTCCTGCCAACGATCTCTCGCGCCTCTCCGTTTCACCCCTCGAGGAATCAATTCTAGTTACCTCAACTTTCCCCATTTCGTTTTTTTTTCAACGTAATATCAAGTCTAAACTAGTTTAAACGTTGGTACTTTGTTTTAGGTACCCAGTCAGGAGACAAAGGAGACGAGGGACTCATATTCCACTTATCCCAACACAACGAGCGACATATTGCCGGGCAATAATGCACCTACACATGTAAGTAATGAAAAATATGCGCAGTGGCCTGCGGCTGTCGGTGGAACAAATGCAAATGAGGCATGAGCCCCACCCTGGCCCCCTTCGTTCCGTGCGATTCAATAAATCGCGTACATGAATATTATTAGGGCCGGTGTTTGTGGGGCGGAGGAGGGACGGGCGTTCGCACTCCATTTGAATTTGACGGATTCGATTTAAAGTGACCCATATGTCGAAGGACCTGCGCCATAATACGCCCGAACGTACCTTTGATGATGAATCTCGCCCCGCAGTCGAGGGAACGAACGGGGTTTGCCCCTTCACAATTTGCATCAGGTCGTAACAGTTGACGTTCTGAAACTGGGCAGGGTTGAAACGAAGGAAAATTGACGGCTCTATTGAATTATGGACTGAGGGGTTTTTAATCTACTTATTTAAACGGGCATCGGGCATGTACATTCAATTCGTTTAGTTTTGAATTGATGCTGATCTACGTAGTCCAAGTAGAGAGACTACCTGCTTTCATTTGTGGGACCAATTATGTGCGGAGTCGGACGGCAAAGAGCTCATTACATAATCGTGTAGTAGAACTACACTATAAGAGTGTTATGTATATATTTTTTATTTTAAATTTACCATTCACACGAAGTTCATTTGACACGTGCACTCTACGAAGGACGAAGGAAAATAACTTGGGGGAGGGGCGGAGAAAATTCAAAAGTTATACCCTTTTTAATTGAGTGAGTAATTTGAATGATCGGCGAGTACTCTTTTCCCGGAGTCAGGCGCCTATGTAAATTAATTACCGCCCTGGGTTTTTAGTGGGTCTTCCTCTTTTTTTTTCCACCGCGATAATTCCGGCGGAAAGTCGCGGCGCGTCTTGATTTTTCCATCGCCGTTCCAATATAACTTTTTGTTTGTGTTGGAGCGATCGGAGTGGGCTAAGGGAAAATTGAAATGCCCCAGACGGCGGAGGGAAAGAGAAGGAGGCAGTGACGTGCACAACGCGGAGAGAGAAACAGCATAGAATCAAGTTTTCGGTGTTTGCACTGCGAGATGATGACTCTTCCCATCTTCTTCCTCTTTTCCCTTCGATTTTGCGTTTCTTGCACCGAACACATCTTTGAAATTTAGCAATCTTAACATTTTTTCATTCAACCTCGTCCTCGATAGTTTTCATTGCGAACGTGTTGTAGGTACATCTCGAATCGTCTATATACACACTCACATTTACCTATCGATTTATGCAGGCCTGTATGTGTGCGAGAGTGAATGTTTACATAAGTGAATGTGAATGTCAGTAGGGTTGGGGAACAGCAGGGGGTAGTATAGGGGGGGTCCGCACTAATGCTGATTAAAGAATAATAACGAAGTAAAGTGCCCTCGTGTAGCAGTTTGGATCCGGGGGTGTTAACGTCATACGTATTTATGGACAGTCGACCGGAATCGGATCACACTGTGACTTTATGTGTACGTGTGTGTGTGTATGGAGAAATATATTGAATATTTTCCGTACGAATTTATTTTACGTATCCCTTTACCGTGCGTTCAAAAAGTTTTTCTCTCAGAGTCCCTGGACATCATTGCGTATGTACGAACGCGGCCGCCTTCGGACGCCAAAAGGGCGATAAAGATAGTCACGCCACGGCAGGCGGGTTACCGAACTTCTCGCTCGCATTTGTTTGCCGTATACCGCAGATACGCGCACACGTACACATGCACTCGGCCATTTCGCACGAGCGGGCGCACACGCTCCGATTAGCTTTTGTTTATCGCCACGGCCGTCCACTAAATCGCCGATTTAATAGATCTATTCAGTGCGCGCGGTGACACACAGAGGGCGCGTCGTGTCTGTCGCATTCCTGCTAGACGGCCACCCCCTTAAGGTAGCGACCCCGCGTCCCACCCACACGAGTTATCATTGAAAACAATTTCCTGCCTGCATTTGTTGAGTTAAACAAACGAAATTGGTGTCAGAAATCACTAAATGAATCCCCGCGTTGCGCTTAGAATGTGATTTTTTCATGCGGGTTGTTATACTCTTCAAAATGAAGTTTGATTATCGATCGATTTTTTTTGCCAAAAAAGACAAACTCGCTTCTCCCTACTGAAGAAACTAATAATGACAACACAAGCACTCACCTGACGACATCTTGGACTCTACTCGCTTGAATGTCTTTGGGGGTGTTTTTCAAAACGGTCGCCAGTAGTTGCAGGAGGGCAGTGCAGAGGGCGTCCGAAGCCGGACTGTCCTGGCAATCCCCCAGATTCTGCACATGAAAAAATAAATTCGCAATGGATCTGTTCCATTTCAAATGTCGACGTGTCCTTTTTCCATCCTAAGGAAAAAAGTTCCTTCCACCTCATAAGTTCAGTTCGACATTTGCTTTAGAGAGTCGGGGGAAGAGGGACCTGCCCGTACGTACAACATACGTATTCCAATCTGGACGATTGGACTATAAAGTTAAAGGGGTCTAAACGTCGGACGAATGTATGCACGAGACTCTGCTCTTTGCGGCCGTAAAAATAAATGTGCGTGTCCGCACGACGATGACGATCGTAAACACTAAATGGAGTGTAATCCGACTGACGTACGACGAACATTTCAATTCGTTCGCGTAAAACTGCTCCTCCGTTTCGTGACTGTCTTAGATGGTCAATTTTTATTGGTCCGGGCGCGGTGCGGAGGAACCATCCATGGGAACAAACAAAAAAAAAACGAAACAAACTCGGCCAATGATTGTTCGAGAAGCGACCCCGATCAAATGGAGTGCACGGAAAAAACGAGTAAATAGCAATTGCATTGTTCGATTTCCAATCCCACCAGTGCAGTAAACATACTCGCGAAGAATAAATGGGTATCCAGTGAGATTCTCGCGATGAATATGCGCCTTGCTGCGAGGACGCGTTGAATATTCCATCCATCTAAGAGGATTGCGTGACTTATGGTGGTTAGTTCAGGCGGAAAAGGTTAGGTTAGGGCATTGGATGCGCCGAGATTGGTTAGTGTCTTAAAACGGTTGGGGAATTCGGTGCGTCGAGCTCGGCGCATTCAATGTCTTAACCGTTTTAAGACACTAACCAAGCTAGGCGCATTCAATGTCCTAACCGTTTTAAGACACTAATCAAAAGCGGCGCATCCAATGCCCTGACACTTTTAAGACACTAACCAATCTCGGTGTATCCTGTGCCCTAACCCAGGGGTCCCCGATCTTTTTGTATCTAAGAGCACACTTTAGAATGCCGATCGGCCGGCGGGCACCTTATATTTTTTTAAGTGACAGTACTGATCATCTATGGAGCTTTAGGAACACACAAGGCTTACATTGGACGAGGATTTGATTTTCACGAAACATTTTATTGGAAACTTTCTATTGGGACCGCACAGCGGCGCAGTGTCACGGTTATAAATGAGTGGGAGAAGCTCGGTGGTCGGGCAGGTACAATAAATATTATAACACATATTATATTAAATATATACAAATTATATATACAATATAATATATATATACATAATAGGTACACAAAATAAGAGAAAGTATTGGCAATGTGGTGTTAGTGGACAAGTGAGTTAGAAGAGACAGAGGACGGGGAAATTTTAAATGCGAAGTGCGAAGTCGGAGGAGGCGAGTCGAGAGAAAAAAAACGCCGCCCGAACGGAAATAAAAGAAAAGCGGAATGCCGTTGCCGTAGTGAAAAGGAGAGAGGGAAGGCCAATAAAAATTCATAACGTGCACTCCATTTTATAGGCAACACAGTCTGCGCCACTCTTTTCCCCAAACGTTCCCCTCCGACGGCGCACCCCCCTCCCCCACCCCTCGTCATCGGACGCTCCCCTTTCGACGAGCCTTCCCTTCCCCTCCCCTTCCCCCGCCCCCCAACGTCCCAAAACACGAAACCTTTCGCAGTGAAGAGCGACCGACGCCAACGTCGATGCTAAAAGCCTCGCGCTAATGCACTCCCCCCTTACCCCGACCTGACCCCGCACGACTCCACCCGAACACGTACAAAAGCGACGTCCCCCCTTTCTCCCCCGGCACTTCCCCGCCTTGTTGCGGGTCCTGCAGGAGTTACTACACAAATAACGTTTCGTTCCCCCAACTTCGGTGCACACCTTTTTCACTGTGATTCATCGTGTACATATGTGTGTCTTACTTCACTTAGGGATGTCTAGCATAGGGAGGATTTTGAGGAAAAAATGACGAATACAATAATACTCTTTAAACTTCGTTTTGAAGAGTAGAAAAAGATCAATGTTAGAGAAATAGCCTTCAGGAAAATAAATCGACTGTGAGAAATTATTCCGCTTGGGGGAGAGAGTTATAAAATGTTGGGGGATAGTTTGCACTGTAAAATTTACGGTGTAATCTTTATAGTAGCCTCTGTATGCTGTGGGCACAGAAGGATATATTTTCCTTAGGTTTACGTCAGCACTAGTTCACATTGCCAGAGTGTGACCGCAGAGGGCGCCACTTGCCGGATGGTGGTTCGTGTTGCAGGAAAACTGTAGTACGATCGATCGAAAGACCCGAGGCGCAGGATTTAAGCAGTTACAAGGCATTCACCAACAATTGTCTAATGATTCATGATATATAATATGTAATAGAATTTCTGAGAGAAGTACGAAGGGCAACGACAAGACCCACAATCATAGAAGAAGACGGAGACTCACCAGTAACTTGACGTTGAGCAAGTCCAGGACCGGCATCAGCTTGTTCGACAGTATGACGTACTCGCAGTTTTTCGCGCCCGCCTCGTCGCCCTTGCACGCCACCTGCCACAAATTACACGCGATGATCAGACTTTTGGCCGGCAGAGGGCAGTGCTGGTCCTGGGCCGAAGAGAGTAGTTTTCCCAGCACGGCGAAGCCGTTGGTCTCTTGGAACGCCACCAGATCGCTCTCGTTCCCTTTCCCCAGTAACCGGGCCAGTTCGTTGAGTATGCGATCTAGTTGGCTGCCCATGGCGGCCGACCAACCCTGGTTCACCTGGTTGGTCAGGTTGCAGATGGTGTTGATGTTCCTGTTCAGGCTCCTCTTGTTCGGGCATTCGGTCGGTTGCGTTTTGTTTTGCGCGGCGCTCTCGAATTCCGCGCCCTTGGTCGTCATCCGCTGCCTGATCTTCTTGCAGCGCTTCTTGTGCGACTTCCCCCTCTCTCTGGCCGCCCTCTCACTGGGGTCCTCTTTGCCGTCGGGGGCGTCCACTATCTGCTTGAGATTGTACCGTTCGAGGTCGTCGCCGGTCAGGGTCGGTTTGTCGGCGTTCGCTTGTCTCACCGCCTCCTGATGGAGCCTGCCCCGGAGGTGGCTCATCAAGTAGACTTCGGATTTGATCTGGACCACACGCAATTTATCAGCAGTTGTTCCGCAATGAGTGGGGCGGACTACATAGCGATATAGAGGACTGGACGCGAAATATAATTACGATCGAAGTTTATAACAAAAAATGATCGTCCGCGCTCTTTGTGTTTTTCATGGCAACCGCGTGAAATGTGCACGGCAAGAAAAGCGTTGCTAACTAGAAAAGTTACGGAAAAGTGATGGATAGCTGACGAGTGAAATGTCGCTAACTAAGCGATGGTAGGGAAAAGTTTGGAAAACTCACCAAAACGTTGCAGACGGTGCAGAACTTCTGCGTGGGATAAGGAGTCATGTTGGGCGCCTGATTGTCATCCGAATGACAGCGATGGATGGACAGCTCCAGCGCCTTCTGCCTTATCTGCTCCATGTTCTCTTCGTACCTCCTGGCGTTCTCCTCTTGTTTCTGCACGATCCTCTTTTGTAATTCCTGCGTCGACGCCAACTGTTGGGCGTGCAGGGCGGACAGCCTCTCTTCCCTGTCTCTCGCTTTTTCCCTGGCCAGTTCTTGGCGTTCCCTCTCCCTCTGCTGCTGCTGCTGCCCTATCCTCTCGTCCCTCTGTCTCCGCTCGTCCTGCAGACGGTCCAGCCTTTCCAAGCGCTCCCTCTCCAACGCCTTCCTCCTCTCTTCGACCGCCGCCTCTTTCGCCGCCTTCTCCTCCAACTTTTTCTTCCTGTCTTCCTGCAGTCCTTGTATCCTGCCCCTCTGCTCGCGACAGAGAAGCATGAAATCGTGCCTCTTGTTCTGCGCCTCAAGTTCGTTTATGAAGGCGATTTCCTTCTTCTTCTCCTCCTCGTCGTGGGCTTTCCTCACGATCCCTTTGAGGTGGCGCTTCCTGTTCTGCGCCGCCCTCTGCAGCCTCGTCTCCATCCTCTTCCTCTTCTCTTCGATCAGCTGCAGTTTGGCCGCCTTGACGTCCTCGACCCTGGCCCAGAGGGCCTGCAGCTTCTGGGCCTTCTCCTGCTGCAAATCCTGCCGTCTCTGTTGCGCTTTGGCCTGCTTGGCCTGGTATTTCCTCAGGGTTTCGGAGAGGATGCACCTCCTCGCCGGGTTCGACAGCTTCTGGTGGAGTTCCATGGCTCGGCCCGGGTGCCTGGCGACCAGGGCTTCGAGGGCGGCGAGGGTGTCCACCCGTTCGCCCCAGGACATCCCCGCTAGCATAGGCTCATAGCGAGCCTCGAGGGACAACTCTTCGTCGCCGGAGGGCGCTCGGTAATCGTCCGTTCCGCCTTCTTCCGCCTGCAATTCCCCGTCCGTTTCCGTCCCGTCCGTTTCGGTGTCCACGTCGATCTCCAGCCCCTGAAGGTGGGCTATCTCCTGGTTGAGCCTCTCCTCTTCTTCGGTCAACTGTTTCGCCTTCTTCCTGTGCTCCTCTTCCTCTTCCCTGCTCAGATCGTCCTGATTCTCCTTCAGCTTGCTCTCGTCGTCCGTCTCCGAGTCCACGTCGAGCATTTTCTTGCGATCCTCGTACTTACCCCTCTCGGTTAGTTTTCTCGCGGACGAGATGAGCTTGGATTTTTCTTGTTGGAAGGAGCAGTGCCTGTTGGCCGGACGGTCCAGAGTGGTGTGCGACCTCTTGAGGGAGAATTTCGAGTACCTCCAACCCTCGTCTTTCTCCGAGCGTCTCTTGCTCTGCTTTTCCTCGTCGTTCGCCCAATTTCCCCTGCGGTTGGTCGAATTTTCCTTGGGTGTTGCCCTAGGGTTATTTTCGTTGGGCGTCAACTCCTTGTTGTCGTACGTTTTTAGTTCTTCTTTCTTGACTTCCCAAGTTCTCGGAGCATTTCCTTCCTCGATTTTATCTCCAACTTTATCGTTTTTCTTGCTTTGATTCGCTTCATCGCATATTTTTCTATTTGCCCGCTTCAGCGCAGCCTGGTGGTCGTCTTTTGTTCCGTGGCCTCCCCTAGCTGCCGGGCCTTCCCTGCTTCCTTGGTTACCACTCCCGCGGTTATCTTTAGTTCTCTGGGCGTCTTTGACGCCTCTTTGCGCCTGTCCATCTTTAATTCCCTTAGTTCTCGCGTCTCCCCTAGCTCCCCCATCCCCATTCTTCCCCCCATTCGTTCCTTTCGACTCGCCTCGGCCGCGGCCATTCTGCTGGTTCTCCTTCCGTCCGCCTTTGCCGCCGTTCGCTTCGCCCGCGGCCTCCGGCAAGAGGGACAGGGCGGGGAGACTGGCCGTCGCGCTCACCTGATGGAACCGCGTCGCCCACGAGAGGGCTGTGTCCGATCGTCGACTCTTTCCGTTGTTCTTGAACCGCGACCGACATTTGACGGTCAACCAGCCGTCCGTCAACAAACCGTCGTTGCCATCGCGTCCGTCGTTGACGTTGTCGTTGTTGACGGTCTCCATGGAGCTGGCGATGCTGTTGCTCGAGTTGGTGACGGTGACGTCGCGACCCTTGTTCACCAAAGTCTCCACCGAACTGCTGTAGTCGTTGAGGCGTTCCACTCTCAACGAGTCAAACTTATAGAGGGACACCTTGGAAGTCTTGGCATTCCCAACGCTCAAGGCCAAATTCTTATTCTGGTTGCCAACGCACAAATTGGAATTCGTTCCCTTGGAAGTTTTAGTGTTGGCCTCGAACCTCCTCCCGCTCAAATTCCTAGCAGACTTGGACAGGTTTCGACTGGACGTCGCGTCCCCAACGCTCGACTTCCCCCCTTGACGCAAACTTCCCCCTTGTTCCCCGCCGGGGATTTTCATGTCCCCCACCGTCTTGCTCCGGGACAAAGCTGGGGAATTTTTCGCCGGCTGCGGGCACTGCCTCGTCACCTTCGCGGCACTCCTGCCGACAGTCAGTTTGGTCGGTTCTTGTCTGGGGATTTCGACTTTTCTGGTCGGCACCTCCGCCGTTTTCCTCGTCTCAACTTTTCTGCTCGTCTCCGCCTTGGGCCTGCTCGACGACGATCCCTTGTTTGACGAAGCGTTGGTGTTCCTCAGGGCGGTCGAGTAGGCCGGTCGGGCGACCGTCTTGGCACTTTTTCCGTTTTCCGCTTTACCGTTGGTCCTACTGGCCGAACTGGGGGATTTTTTCTCCAAGTCCTCCGTCTGGCTCTCCTGGTTCACCTTGAGAACCCCAGATTTCCTCACCGGCAGCCTGGGGAAATCGTCGTTCGTGTTGGTACTCTTCTCCGTGCTCTGTACCCCGACTTTCCTGAAGATGTCGTACGTCCGTTGGTCTTCACTGGGGGAATCCACCAACTGATTATTCCCTACTTTAGTTGGCACGTCGATCTCTTCGTTGTAGATTTCCTCGACGGTCAATGCTTCGTTGTACAATTTGTTTCCCCCTTCGACATCTAGCCCGTTTCTTACTTCGTTTCCTACATCGTTGTCCCTCCCATCCTTCCCAATCCTTCCTTCAACAGCACTGCCATTATTCACGTCTCCTTCCTCAGTTCCCTTCACTTCCCTTGTGTCACTTCCCATTCCACTTCCTGTCTTATTTCCCCCGACGTTTCTTGTTTCGTTTCCCTTTGCTTTTCCTGTCTCACTCCCTTTGACTTTTCCTCTTTCACTTTCCTTGACTTTTCCTGTTTCACTTCCCTCGACTTTCCCTGTTTCACTTCTCTTGACTTTCTCCGTCTCATTTCCCTTTGCTTTTCCTGTCTCACTTCCCTCGACTTTTCCTGTTTCACTTCCCTTGACTTTCGCCGTCTCATCTTCCTCTACTGTCCCTGTCCCGTCTTCCTCAACTTTTCCTATTTCACTTCCCTTCCCTTTTCCTCTCTCATCTTCCTTTACTTTTCCTGTCTCAATCCTCTTTGCGCTTCCTGTCCCAATCCCCTTTGCCTTTCCTGTCTCATTTTCCTTCACGTCCACTGCCTCATGTCCTTTTACGTCCTCTCCCTCATCCCCCATTACATTTCCCTTCTCACCCCCCTCCCCCTTTCCTGTCCCTTTTCCCTTCGCTTTTCCGATCCCATCGCCGATTTCCCCTCGCCCTTCCTCAACTCCACCTCGTTCCACTTCAATCCCTCCACATCTTCCTCCATCACTCTCCGTACGTTCCTCCATCCGACCATCACTCCTCTCGTCTTCTCTTGCTCCCTCTCGTATCGCAACTATCGTCCCATCACCTTCCCTACCCGCATCGTTTTCCATCGCATCCCTCGCATCAACCGCGTCTCTTTTGTCATCATCAATCGTTTCTGCGAATGCAGTGTCTCCCGCACAACCTTCCACCATCATTCCTCTCCACTCTGCACCTTTCTCCAGAGATTCATCCTTCATTCCTTCAGCGAGATTCTCCACGTCCTCCAAAAACACCTTCTCCTCATAAGTCGGCAAGGGACTAGTAGGCGCCGAGTTGGAATGTATTTTGGAAGATGAGATTCTGGGACTGACTTTTCCCGAACAATTCGGACTCGTCTTTGCTGTGAAGACGGGACTGATTTTTCCTAGGCGAACCGGACTCATTTTCCCCGAGTGGACCGGACTTAATTTCCCCGAGTGAACCGGACTCATTTTTCCCGAATAAATCGGACTCATCCGGCCGGAAATGCCGGGACTGATTTTTCCGGAGACGCTCGGACTGCTCCGGCCCGAGCCGACGCCCGGACTGCTCTTTCCCGACCTGACGCTCTTCGCGCTCGTCTTCGACAAATTGGTCTTGCTGATCTCCCAGGCCAGCGACGTCGGCCTCTGCGGCACCGGCGTGTTCTCGTAGTCCCATTTCAGGCGGAACCATTCGGCCAGAGAGTTGAAGTCTCTCAGATAGTTCTCGAGGACCAGGATGACCTCCTGACATTCCGTCAGGCTTTCGTGCGTTTCCACCGTGTTGTAGATCTCGACGATCTGTTTTCGAAGAGGAATCGCATGAAGCGCCGAGATTTAAAAGTTCCGTCAATTTGTGCTTGGAACTTGCGAACTCGGGACTTGGCCGTTCCGTTCGACGGTACAAGAGAGTGGGAGCAAGAGTAGGAGTAAGAGTGGGAATAAGAGTGGGAGAAATTGGGAGAGTGGGAGTTGCATTACGGACCACAGTGCACTGTAATAGTGCCATTGGGGGCAATACCGTCCAAACCTCCTAGATGGCTCCGTATGTATGCCATCATCCACGTGTTTTCTAGACGCCACCGTCTATTCTTTTTAACACATTCGGCTTGGCTTTGGTGTCGTCCGGAGAAGTTTCAAAAGTTACCGGTAGAGCAAAGTGCACAGTGAAAACACGTGGATGATGGCATACGTACGGAACCATCTAGGAGGCTGGGGCGGCATTATCCCCAATGCAACTATTGCAGTGCACTGTGGTCCGCGATGCAACTCAACCTTGCTCCCGCTCTCTTGTATTGTCGAACGAAACGGCCAAGTCTTAATTAAGTTCGCTAGTTCCAAGTTCAATCGGCTGGAGCCCCTAAGTCCTCATTTTTCGTTTTCGGGCGGTTGCCAAGTGTACCAAGTGAAATTTGAGCGGGAAATTCAACCTCGCAACAATCCTTAATGATCTCACGGTAGATTGAGTAATGTTTGTACAATAATGGCAATGTGCAATAAGAGCAATGTACAATAATGACAATGTACGACAATAATTATGTCACACTTGAATAAACACACATGCGAAACTATAAATAACATTATTATTTTTAAGTCGCGAGGAGAGAGGAGAGAATGGTGTTATTAATGACAATTGAAAGAAAAGAATTGTATTGCAACGCGATTGGATGATTAGGACAAAATTGGTAAATATTCTCAGTTACCACTCTCATATTGCGATGGCTAGGCAACCAGCAATGCCTCCGCGACTAGGGTCGACCTAAACAAAAAGCACATCGACTCACCGAACGTTGCAAGTTTCCAAACAGCAGAGCCCAATACCTGGCCCTAAGCTCAGATCTTTTGTCTCTTCCCGTCGAAGCGGACCTGATTCTCGCGCCGTTCCTCTGCCCTAAACTGTGCGTGGCACTTTTCAAGCTCCGCCTGGTTTCCGCAATCCTGGGCGGACAAGGCGGCTTACGCGCCACTTTACCTGAAACAAATGAAACGATCCGTCGTTGAAACGAGTCGCCCGGACAGAAATCGGTAGTTTTTGAAACAAAAAGTAACGAATGGAGTACGAAACGTTACGAATATAATACGAAACGTAACGAATACGATTTGCTGCAGGAATCCTTGCATTTCATTTCGAACGGTATAAAAACAAAGATGGGCGTGAAATATGTGGGTGTACGGAAGTCGGAGAGATAAAAAGATGAATGTTGTTTAGATTGGAAATGATCGTCGAATGTTTGGAACTGACGAAACTAATCTAAAAACGTCAAGTGAATATCTCTTGAGGAAGAAGGGATGGGGGAAAAGCGCAGAAAATTGTCTCTACCATTCGTAAATTCGTCGTCGATGGCCGAAATGTGGAAGGCGAGGAGATTCCGCGCCTCTCGGCCCTCCTCCTGCACTAATAGGCGCACTTGTTCCATTCGGGCGGTGGAAAAACGGCGGGGGACATTGAAAAATTGATGTGATTGCGTGATATTGACGTTTGGTGTGTTGACATTTGTACGTTTGACGGCACGGGCACGTTTTCCCTTGGAAACAGCTGATCGGAGCGTGAGCACCTCAAAATGTTCACGACAGATTGTCATTTGCTCGTGGACAAGTTGAGTCTATGGGTTGTTGGTGTGACGTGTTGTCAAGGAAACGCCTATGTTAGTTAGGACACTCGCTTTCTTGTCATTCGTTTGTAATAATTCTGCGGTACTTCATAGAACCAATTCACAGATGGCGCGTTCGCGGCGCACTAAGTCGCATCACGAGTTGGACGTCTATGCTTAAGTGTCTGTGGAAAAGGCAGATTCACAAACGATTTGGAAGTAAATATGACGTAAATTCTTGTTTAGAAGAGGTTTGAAAGGTTGCGTGCACTACGAATCATTAAAATGGGTCGAATCGTATAGATTAGAAGCACAAAACTTCGGAAAAATGGCATAATGAAGTCGTATTGAGAAATGGGCGAATCAACTGACAGCTGTCATTCTTATTTCATCGCTTACCTAACGATAGATGGATTCCGTCCGATTCGAGCATGGATTTAATGAAAGTGATGCCATCCACCAGGCTGTAGGCGATTTTCTATTCATTTTACGCGGCAATTAAAAATCTTTTTATTCCCTTTTAATGCAAGTTTTATTTAGATTTCATTTGGAAGTCGCGCAGAGATAATAATACAGCTGGTCATCTACACAGTGCTTAATGATTAAATTATTGCGCATCCGCGATTCGCTCCGTAGCATTCCAATCAATTATCCAACCAACGGAATTTTTTCTTCCTCCGCTTTGCCAGTCATTTAACCACTTTTTTATGCTAATTCTTTCGTAAATACTTCGATATTTACTCGTCAAACTCGCATTGATTTTGCGGTTTCCGCACTTATTCAGCAACTTTTTAAAATTGAATTCTGAAAAAAATGTAATAACTATTCTAAATACTAACATTCTCATCGTAAACTAAGGTCTCTTAATTTTAATTAGCACGAACGCGTTCAATTGTTCACACGCATCATTGATTGTCTTCTTCTCATCAAGACATCGCACAATTCGATCCGTTCCATTGTTTGTCTCGGATCGATTCGTTTCGATTGCTCGTTGATTAACAACCTAACGAAATTTCCAACGCATCCTAGTAAATTATCCAAACCGCAGGAGATCAATTGTTCCTTCAATTCCACGGCAATTCCAGTTTTTATTTTTGTCAAGAGATTCCGACAGCTCATTACAATAACACATTACAGCGAATACGTATAAGTTAAAAATGAATTTGGAAATAAACAGGGTATGGAAATTCCGCCAGATTTGCAGCCTTGACTTTATAAATGTGTTGTTTACTCTTGCCTGTTATTATTGAGGTGCGATTTTATCACGAAACTCACCTTCATGCTCTCCTCAACGCATCGACATTAGAATAATTGAGGCTGTTGCGATCATGAGGAAATTAATAAGGAGCGAAAAAATTCCCCTCGTCTTATTCCTGAGGGTCCTTGTGAAGTTCAAGTTTTAACCTTTGCTCGTAGACGCGCTCAAGTCTTGCAGAAACTTCGTTTCGAATAGTAAAACTTCGTTTTGAAGAGTATAACAAAGGAGATGAGGGAAAAAATGCAATTAAAAATCCATAAAAATGCATTAACAGGATTTCATGCGATGGCCCCATTAGTTGGTTCAATTTTCGTGTAATTTATTCCGAGTACTTGTCTTTGATTCCCTATAAATACTGACGTTCGTTTCAATGGACGTATCAAAGATTCTCTGGCGAGAAGAAGTGCAAAAATGATCAAAGTAAGTGCAATTTTTTCTTTTCTTCTGGTTCCCTTCAGTTGACTATTTTCGTTCTTATTCTACATGATTAGGAAGTATTCCTTTTGTTCTTCGTACTCTCCGTGTTGGTTGCCACCAACTACGCCGAGGAAGTTTCGATTATGAAGTCTTCAGCTTTGGCCGGCGCTTCATCACAAAAAATACCATCTAAGATTTCTCCAGAAGGAGATATGATGGAAACAGCTGAATCTAAATACAAGGGCGGCTATAAAATGGGAGGGGGTGGGGGTGGAAGAGGAGGATCTAAGAAACATGGCTAAGGAAATTGTCATGGATATTGTAGAATGGAAATAATAAAAAGGTTGCACCATAATTAGAAATAGGACATTACGTGTGAAGCAAAGGCAAAAAATGCAATAAACATGTGCACAGAATAACAATTATGTTTGGATTTCCTCTGATTTCCATAAGCGGGGTTGGACTGTCACAAGTTCTAATCCCGTGATTGGTTAGTGGTAGTACCACGTGGGTGTCTTATGGATTAGTGGAAAGTCCAGCCTAGCCACATCAATGACGCGCATCTTTTTCTTCTTATTTCACCTACGTTTTTTCTCCTTTTTTTCCGAAGACTATAAAACGAATGGGGAGTGCGTGAGTGCATCCAGAACTCTGGAAATTGTTTAGAGAAAATTAAAGTAAGTGGTAACTTTGAAGAACGCCCAAGTCAAGTTGTAAGATGATCAAGGTGAGTGCTGGGTTTTGTATTTATTTTGTTCAATTCATAGTTTCTGTATATTTATATTACTATTATCATTATTATTACTATTATTATATTTAGGATTTATATTTTTCAAATGGAATTTCAAATTGCATTTATTCCACATTGATTTTAATTTTCGGGTCGTCTTGCAATTTCTCGTGCAAGTGTTTCTTGTTTCGATAACTTTTATGACGTAGGTATTGTAATGTTTAAATTTCTTCTCCAGGTTTTTTTAGTTTTTGTTTTGGTCGTCATGGCCTTCGTTGTCGCCTTTCCATCTCCTGAAGAGTTGGAGGGGTTGGAAACTGCAGAGTCGGCTCAGTGGGGAAGAGGAGGTGCGTTTTCATTTGTTCATGATATTTTTTAAATGTTTAACATTGCCCTATTTTTTACTTGAATTTTTTTCCTGATTTTAATTTTATATCTCGTTTATTCGACAGGTTATGGTGGAAGAGGTGGCGGTTGGAGAGGTGGTGGCTGGGGAGGCGGAAGGGGAGGCTGGGGAGGTGGTAGAGGTGGTTGGGGAGGAGGCAGGGGAGGTTATGGTGGAGGCGGCTGGAGAGGGTGAACGATGAACAACAAACAACGTAAAACTTTGTATCATGACGAGATAATGCAGTAAAAATGTTGTGTTGATGAATAAAACTGTTGAAGCAATAAAACGAGGATATAATTCAACCGTATATTGTGGTCCCTTCCTAAGGAAAATCACTAAAAATTTTAAAGCAATTTCTGCGATAGATTATTTCCATTTAAATATTTAAACTATCAGCGTTGGTACAAAAAATTGAAATTAAATTTCCCAAAATGGCAACTTATACCAGTTATATCAAAATTTGATTGTGTGCTTATTGCTCTATACGACCGTGTGAAAATTTCTCTATGTTACATGGAAAAAGAAAATGGAGAAATTTAATCATTTCTAATTCTGTGTACGAATCAAGCTATAACATACACAATGACGTTCACGGCCTACACTGATGGAGAAACTTTTTGAACTCACGTTGTACGTACACAAAGAATCAAATCAGCGAGTGTCTCGAACAATACGATCACAGCTTTGATTATGAGGGTCGAAGGCCCGAGTCTCCCTGCATTGTATGCAATATCGGTTATTCTTATCTGGTAGTAGGTAACATAAATATTGATGATAAATTTCGAAAATGTAAGCGAATGGTAAAAAAAACGAATTCTCTCTCAACAAGAAACAGGATACATTCTGAATATCTGACTCACAACATTCATTATCGAGTAGGTACCATTTCAAAACTACGCTAATTGAAAACAAAACACAAACAAATCAATGAGTTGAAATATGATCTAAGTTTTGGACATAACACGTGCCAATGCCATTTACAGACATTCCGACATTTGGGACGTTTAATCACAAATGAGACTAATTTTGTTTTACCGTGCGTTTAATATTGACAACTATTTTTTAGTAGATTGTGTACGTACTCTTTTCAAAAATAAATTAGAATTAAAAAATTAGAATAGTCCACGTAATCATAGAGTAATTTATATACTTTACGTTATGACGTAACATTATACATATCAGGAAAGAATTTCGGTGCATTGACCCAACAAGTCAACCATCCAGGTGCATTAAATTAGGTACCTAACTGTAGATTTTGGGAATGGTATGTATACCTATACCAGTTTTGGTGCATTTTTTCTCAACGATTCATAAATAGGGTTGTCTCGCTATTAGGCCTAATCCCATGATTGGATAATAGTCGCATCACGTGACTGGTCTATGGGCAATTGGAAACCCCCAGCCTCCACATACGGATAATGTGCATCTTTTTTTCTCCCGTTTCACCTACGTAACTTTTCTCCTTTGTCCGGAACACTATAAAGGGGATCGCGTGTGCGTGAACGCATTGATAGAGCTACCAATAGCTTAGAAAATTTTTACACCATTTCTTCGACGAAGATCGAAGTTAACTTAAAAAAAAATGATAAAGGTGAGTGTCGTATTAATTCCACTTTGAAATTTTTTTGGTGCAATTGCTCTCTGGAAGAAGTCAAAATTTTATTTCAAGAAATTTTATTTCAAACAATTTTATTTCAAGAAATAAAATTTAAACAGTCCATAAAGGTATTTGTTATGAAATAGGTAGAAATTTTTGTTTATTTTTCAAGGCAATCTTAGTGTTCGTTCTGACCATCATGGCCTTAGTTGCTGCATTGCCAGCTCCTGAAAATTTGGAAGGGTTGGTGACTGCTGAGACAGCTCAATGGGGATATGGGGGAGGAGGTGTGTTTTCATTTGTTTCTGTACATTTTTCTATTATGTCTACCATATTTATGATACTCTTCAAAACGAAGTTTTAAAAGAGTACAAGCACCGAATTTTAATAGGAAATTGTTTCATCATTCAAATAGTAATTTTTTTTTTAATTTTTATTAGGTTGGGGAGGCTATGGTGGAGGGAATGGTTGGAGAGGAAATGGCGGTTATGGAGGTTATGGGGGGTGGGGAGGAGGTAGAGGAGGCTATGGAGGAATGTGGAATGGAATGGGAGGTTATGGAGGTTATGGAGGAGGTGGATGGAGAGGGTGAAAAACAATTGACTTTTTATTAATGAAACAATGTTTGTTTTTGTATCAATTAGAAATGTAAGAAATTGCCAAATAAGCTTGTGAAAGTTTAGGTATAGGAAATAAAGGAGTTTTAGTATAAATCATTGAAATGAAAATTTTACTCAAGTACCTACGTGTTGATTCTAGCACAGAATGCACAATACATGATCCTGTAGTCCTAATGAGTCCTAATTAGAAACACACATACACCAAAGGTAAAAAGTAATAATAGGAGTGGTTACGAAATGGAAGTTCCGATAGTCAGTTGTCTTTTTTTCCCTGACCTAGTCCATAACCAGACGAGACTTCACGGTCATTGATCATCTATTGTTATAACAATAATTATTTTTATGTTATTTACATATTTTCACGTTCATATAACCTATACATACAATTTTATTATTCACATTACTTTATTTCTTCTAATATCAACGCATCACTCATCCAAAGCGATTTTTATTCGATTATTTTACTATTATTAAAAACAGTAAAAGTTTGTTTGAATATTATTTATTAATGAGAAAACGTTCTGTACAATGATTTACTCTTACAATTTTAAATATAATAAATAAGGAATGTTTCGGAATGATTCGTTTTTTGGCTCTTGGATTTTAACTTAATAGAAATGTCCATGGTGATGATGGTGGTGATGTGGATAACCTCCATAACCATAACCTCCATAACCCCCATATCCTCCATAGCCTCCGTAACCTCCGTAACCTCCATAACCTCCGTAACCGCCAAAGCCTAGTCCTCCATAACCACCATAACCTCCAAAACCTCCGTATCCATGGGGAACCGCATTAACCGTGGCGAGGATTGCCAACAATGCAAATATCAAAATCTAGTTGGAAAAATAACAGAATTACATAAAATTACATTGGAATACATTGAAGTAAAAATTAAATATAAAAAACAAAAGATATCGTTACATCGGCAAACTTTTAATTACGTACCTTGGTGTACATTTTGTTTAAACAATTTCTCTTCGCCTATTTCTTTCTGGAGAAATTATCGAACTGATACCGCAAAATGCCGAATTTTTGCCTTTTATACCCGGATGGCTAGATCCCTGGAGAAAAGTCAAGGTCACGCACATCAGAAATTTTAACGGGTTCAAGTTCTTTGCCTCCAAACGTGGATCATGGGAAGCTGAGGTCGATGTGTTTCGTAAATTCGTCTCGATCTTCGTCTGTTTGGGAAAAACCAATTCGTTTTACCGTTTCGTCATTTTTCATTTGGGTCACTGTTTTAGCATTCTCCCTCCTCACCCTTTTCCTATCTCCTAGCAACCTTTTTTTCATCTCCTCTCTATTATTTTTTATACATAATATGTTTACAGGAAAATTAAAATAAAATAGTGCAATAAAAATAGAACGAAAAAAATTCTGTTCATTTTATGTATGGTAGAAAAATTACAAAAACTTAATATTTTGTGAAAAACAAACACAATTTTGTTAAAAAATGACATAATTTTGTTGAAAATCCCATAATTTTGTGAAATAATCCCTTAATTTTGTTGAAAATCCCCGTACATTTTAAATTTTCTGAAAGACTCCCATATACAGTTCAATTCTGGTAGAAAAATCTCATGCATTGTAAATTTGAAAGCGAAATATAATAAATTTCAAGCTGAAGCAAATTCAAAACAGCTCGGTTTCCCGCCAATCGCCCCTCAGCTCCACATATCGTAAAATCCCAGTGTGCCATGGCGCCGGGACGCCGCGCGACGTGAACAAAAGACGATCGATCACGCCCGAATGAGTTTTGTTCGAATTTCGGTCCGGGCTGTCACATCAATGACGGGAAAACGCGAAAAAACGCCAATAATCCGCGAAGGAGTGGATAAAATGTGCGAAAAGTGTCGTGAAAGTGTTCGAACGTCGGATTTCATGTGGATTAGCCGCCGCGTGAAGAGGATTTAGATTCAAATGATTATATTTGACAGGCGTCTGTTTCAAGGTTAATTTGCATTCGTCGCGCCGCGGCTATCTTCGGACGAGTACGGTGAGTGGGGTACGTTCCTTTATAACGGGCGTCTGCTAACGGGTGCGTTCGCAAATTGATTTGCCTTCGATTCTCTATCTTAATGGGATTTTATTGGGATTTTCACTGTTTATTGGTGCTGCCGTTTCCCCATTCACTAGCAAAGTAAAAAAATCGACGTTCCGGTTTAAATATTCGTTTGTTTTTACAAAATTTTAATATTCCATTATTTCCTAAATGTTATCAATTTTAATATTCCATTGTTTCCAAAATGTTATCGATTTTCGTAGCGATTTTTGTTTTAATTTTCATTCGAAATTCAATTTCGTTTTTTTTTGGTTTTTTATTAGTTTTTACACTTTTTTAATCGAAATTTTAATAGAGTATTGTTTTCATCGTGCAGTTTGTAACGTTAATTAAAAGTCAACGCAGATCAGATTGTTTTGCATATTCGTGCATTTTGTGACGTAACGACCATATTTATTGAGTTATCGATTTGAAATTTGTAATTTGTGTACCTCGTATATAGAGGAAACAGCGGTTAGATTTTTATAAATATTGGTGAATATAAAACGGCATGTCAGATCGACAAGGAAAAGAAAACAACTGTTCATCTACTGTTTATTGTACAACGTGACAATAACTGTCCTAGAAATGCATCCTTTGCGAATTGTCTGCATATTTTGAAACGTCAGGTATATCTGATCACATAGCTGTTTAGTTATCCGTTTAACTGCCAGTTATCCTTTTGAGGGTTAAGGTCTAAATTGAAAGTTAGCCAGTCCATCTAACCCAACTAGCCCCAATAGTGGCGGTGGTGGGGGCGATACCAGTGCCCCCTCCCCCATCCTCCCCATCCCCCGTATCCGCCATATCTTCTGTAGCCACCCCATCCGCCCCATCCGCCCCATCCGCCCCAGTAGGGCGATGCGGTTATAACGGCGACTAGAGCCAAAATGGCCAAGAGGAATACGAAAATCTGCAAATGAAATAACAAAGGGAGTATTAATGAAAATTAAATTTAATTAAATAACTGAATAAATGGGTGCATTAATAAAAATGAAATAAAACAAAACTAGTAAAGAAAATTATAGAAATAAAATTAATGGAAATTAGAAAGAATTGTATTGAAGACTCTAATTAGTGTAAAAATGGTGAAATGCAAACAGAACTCACTTTGAACATTCTTCACTGGAAAATAGACGATGTCTGATGTGCAACAGCATGAACACAAACTTTTATAGGTACCTACTTGTGCCGTTGAGACATTACGAAATTGCGAAACAAGTCTGGACGTTGAATCACTTCCAGCAACCAACCACAAATTTGCATTGTGTTTTTGATTTCAACAAATTACTTTTACGACCATACGAATGTAATTTTTAAAAGCACATTCCTCATTTTTTTTAGAGATGTTCTACTGGTTAGGTGAATCGTGGACTATGAAATCGATGGCTGAGTCTGGCAGTTTATTTTTCAGAACATTGTTATAGTTTTCTATTTTGTCTTGTCTTTATATCCATCGTTTTCGTTTTAATTGTGTCTGCTATTAATAATATTCGTCTTCAAATATGCCTGTCTTCAATTGTTTTCCTCTTCAATTGTGCCTGTCTTCAACTATCTTCATCATCAATTGTGCCCGCCTTCAAATTTTTTCGTCTTCAATTCGCCGTCAATTGTCCAAGTGAATCTTCAAGTTGTGTCGTCGGTTTTCTACGTCGTCGATTTTTGTTTTGTACTCTAAGTCAGTTGTCTACCTCCGCTCTCCTAATAGTATCTCAGTTTGCAAAGGCAACTGTGATGATATCCGTAGCAATAGTAGCAACGGTGGTAGTCGTAGTCGTTATAACGACAGGACGAGTAGGAACACCAAGAGGGATAGGAACATGAGGAATGATGCGAAGTGGAACAATACGAGGGGCAAATGGCTGAAGAGTGACAGGAGGAGTGACAGTGACAGCTGCGACACAAGTAGTGACGACACCACCATTTGCAACCTACAGGCATTTTTCACTTTTTTAAGTTTTTTTCTTCTAATTTTTGTTGTATTTATTTCGCGATTTTAGTTTTTTTTTCAAATTAGAATATATTTTCTGATTAGAATTTATTTTCTATTTGGAATTTATTTGTTGTAATTTTATTCGGACTAATTTTACGTGGATCAAGAGATACGGACTTTCACCGAAGTGGGTTAACATTGAACTGGTTGTGATTTGCAAATGAGTGACATTGAAATATCGGGGACAGTATCAGTTCGTACCATTTTTCCCCAAAATCGATTCAACTGGCCTCTAAGTACAATAATAGATTTCCCTTTATATCTGGAATTGTTCCGATGCATGTGCGAAGCTATCAAGGCGGCTCTTTTTGCATTCGTCTTCATTTGTTCAATTACTCCTTTGTTTTCGATTATTTTACAATCGCAGCAAACGTCATAGGATTGGAGTAGTGCAGCGATTTTCTTTTTTTTTCAACGCCTACTTGTGGGTTGGGTATTTGCCGCACAATTCCGTGACAACCTGTCATTAGACACACGCTTTGTCTTGCCTACTTACGTCTGAGATTGTGGTTTCTTCTCCTCACACATTAGCATATAATATGAGAACAATTTATTCATCTGTGCAGTTTTTGTTAGTAGCGATTCACTTGTTTTCGCGGTCGTTTTGTGGTTGGTCTTGATGTTTCCGCCTACTGGATTTTCCTATTTTATTCTTATTTTTTTTCTTCTCAGAAATTTCGAATGCGTATGTTTTTCCAGAGAGAAAGCAATTAGCACATCTTCACGTCAGTGTTTTTTTATTTTTCTCAATTACATTTTATTGAATTTTTACAAGAATTAACATGTTACTGCTCTCCAAGTTTGGGTTATCCATGCCATTTTCCACCTCCATAGCCACCTCCGAAACCTCCTCCGAATCCACCTCCGAAACCACCCCCGAATCCCCCACCATAGCCTCCTCCATATCCTCCTCCGTAGCCACCCCCGTGACCACCTCCATGGCCACCCCAACCCCCACCACCATGGTGACCACCATATCCCCCTCCTCCTCCTTTTTTAATCACTATTACTGTTGCTCCCCCTCCATGGCCGCCCCCTCCGTGACCCCATCCCCCACCACCGTGGCCCCAACCACCTCCTCCATGACCCCAACCCCCACCTCCGTGACCATATCCACCCCCTCCGTGACCCCAACCGCCCCCTCCCCAACCCTTCTTGAAAAAATGAGGCTCGGGATCGGGTTGAGCTACCGGAAAACAGGTGGCGCAGATTGCCAGGAAACACAACGCAAACAACTGTAAAGAAAAAAATATACATATTAAATTTGCAAAATAAACGATTTAGTTCGGAGACAAGCGGTTCGAATGAAACAAAGGAATCGAGACAGTTGACAAAAAAACCGCTAATTGTTATTTTATCAGATGTTCTCCGGATAGTTGCGGAATAATAAACGATTCTTTAGAAGGAGCGCCTTGAGAACCGACCCAGTCGTTATTCGCGTGTTCATAATCTAATTTGCATTTCTGCTCCATCGACATTGACGTTTCGTTCTTCGCTTGTTTTCGGTAGCGTCCGCCAAACGAAAAGCTAACAACCCACGCAAGGACGCCAGATCCCATGAAAAACCTAAGATATTCGCGGATTCGCCATATCTAATCGACCTTTGGGTCGTTTGCATTTTGTTACATTAATTCGCGGACGAAATCGTGGTTGGCCCTGGCTCCGAGCCTACTCCAATTCGTTTACTGTTTACTTTATAGGATTTTCCACGGAAAATTTGAATATCGCTTTGCAAAACATCCACTAATATGATTAATCGGATAATGATTGGATACGTTGAGAAAAATGGATTCAAATTTATAAACAACAAGCTCGAATGATTAACCAGACATAATTGGATAATCGAGAGATCGTGTCAAGCCCATGGAATTAAGCAACAAAATCGCCTGGCAGCTGTATAAAAAAACAAGAACGAGAAAAACCGGCACTCACTTGGATCAACAATCTCCTAGGTCTTGGTAGATACATCTTCAGGTGGTCTTCACTTGTTTCCGATCGGGAAACAATTCGATGAGAGTTGTCGATTGTTCCGGATTCTTTTGTTTCGATTCCCTCCGTTAGTTTACTTTTCCGATTTTCATATTTTTCAATTCGAATTCTCTTTTCGCCAATCGTTTCACTCGACTAGCCGTCCACCAGAGTTTATAGGAAGATTCACCAACTACCGCAAGGAGTATGTAATCATTAAAGTGATGAGTGGAATAATCTTCGAGTATTTATACGAGCATTTGCGCCAGCCAACTGCGATAATTCAAGGATTTCCAGCGGCATCATCACCTCCATCGGACAATACCGATCAATGGGAATGCTAAGCATCACGGATATGGTGCTCGAGAGTGCTTGGGGAAAAAAACGCATTTGAAAGAATTAGTACTCCTCAAGTGTTCAGGCGCACTATTTCCGAAGATGATACACGTCCGAGTGTGAGTTGTTTCTCGCCCGGCCGCCTTTATTAGCATTCATTTGCACAAAACGGCGATCTGGTAAGAGTTGGGAATAACCCAGGTCCGCTGTGATTTCAGTGCGTTGCGTCCGAGGTGTGCGTCCAAGAAAACAAGGATGTCACCTGGCCTTGACTCTATACGCTCCTTCTTCTGTTTTAGCTCGGATCATAATTTATTCGTTAATTTGAATGCTATTACATAAATGGATTATTAATTTCTGTTTTGTTTATGCGAGAATTGTTATTTACCGATTTTTATGTACTGTTTCCTATATACATGTTTCCTATATACCTGAAAATAACGTTTTGTGCCAACCCATAATTCTTTTGCAAAAGTTTCATAACGTTCAAGCTAATTATATCCAGCAAGGTTTGCAGTGCTTTCCATTCTTGGGGTTTTAGGTTAAGGGTTTTAAGTAATTAAACAAGTTGAAGAAATCGCTATTTATCATTAAACAATAGAATCAACTCTAATTTACGTGTCGATGCCTTAATTGCAGGATGCTGCAAAATCTATAAATAGATATCTTCTCAAGATAACTTATCCAATGTAAAAGCCTATTCCGAATTTCTCTTCAGAGCTATCCCTGTGACGTCTCATTCCATTGTAACCTCTGTTGTAACCGCCGTAATTTCGGTTGCCACCGTAACCGCCATAACTACCGTAACCACCGTAACCGCCGTAGCCGTTGTAACCGTAACCTTGGTAACCTGTTTGACGTCTGTTGTTACCAAAGATATTGTGATGGTGATGTTCTTCGCTACTACTGCTACTGCTACCGGGATCCGGACTTGGTGCGGCCGTTGCCATAACCACCAATACCATTGCAACGAATAACTGAAAAAATTAACATTTCGTGTATAACAAAAAAATCATGAGTGCAAAATCGCAATAGAAATCAAATATACAATATACTCTTTTTGAAGAGTATAAGATGAGTGAATTGATAGAACAATTGATACTCACTACCATCAATAGACACTTGTTTGCCATTTTGCCGGGTTTTTTTCACAGTGCATTGTTTCTCTAGGACCGCTCGATATTTATCTGGATGTAACAAGGCAAACCGAAATTAAGTCGATGGACGTGCAATTTCCTCAGTCCCCACAACTGCCAATTACCCGAACGATTCCGCCGTCTAATTCTAAATCACATTGATTACGCCGTCTCATTACGTCAAATTGCATGTCGAGTGCCCAAATTTTGTCTGCGACCTTAACGACCATCGGGGTCCTTGATTTTCTGCGTATATATCTTGAGACAAGCGTGCGACGGGCGTGACAACAGAAAAAAATCGACGAACAAAAGGCGAACGGCATAATTCTTCTTGAATCCTAATAGATTTGACCGTTGACTTAACAGTACGTTACTGTTTATTCTGAATTTCAACGCACAGAGTTCTTTGAGAATTGAACTCTCGGACTAGGACGAAGAAAACAAAACAAAAAGTTAAAAATGTCACTTAAGGTAAGTGTCGAGAGGTCAGAACGTCTTAAAAGATTATAGCTCCTGTTCTGTAATTCATTTGTTTCCTTGAAAAATATGTTTTTCGTCGTTTCCACAATTTTTCCCCACAGATTCTTCTGCTTGCAATTGCTCTGGTTGCCATGGCAACGGCCGCTCCCCACCACCATTACCATGGTTACGGTTACGATAACTATGGTTACGGCTACGGTGGTTATCCTTACGGTGGTTACGGAGGCTACGGTGGCTACGGTGGCTACGGTGGCTACTCGCCCTATGGCGGATATGGAAGTTACAATCCTTATTATGGAAATGGTTATTACGATGACTATTCGGGAATTGGGGGTTTCCTGTATATTGGTTAGAGTTGGAATATAAAAATAATGAGTTGATTTTTTCCATCACTAAATAGGTACTACCAATACTAAATTGTATTCGTTCGAAACCTCTACGGTTTTAATAATAACAAATGAAACTTTGTTTTCAAATATAACATAGTTCAAATTCATAGTTCTACGGTTTCAATAACAAATTAAAACGTCGTTTTCAAATACCTATAACATGGTTCATGTGAAGAGTATTGAAATGATACATTTGATCACGAGATCTGGCCACGCTAATCCTGGTCGGCTCGGCATCGATAGGCGCTTGTTCCAGTGGGTGTTTTGTTTCTTCAGTGTCAGCGAACTGCTTATAATTGTAGATTAGTGAACTGAACTTTTACGCTTCTCGTTCCCTCCTCCGATGCGAATTTAATACGTATCTATCTGATATTTTGGTGGAATCTTGTTCCGGATGTCTCGAATTTTCGTGAATCATTCTGTGTGGACATGATGAGTTAGAAAAACAACATCAAGGTTGGTCGTTTCGTATATAAGAAATATTTTGCGGCCCATTTGGCAAAACAGTCGAAAAACGGACGGACAGTTCAGGTTTCGGAATTTCGTTGTTTTATTGTGAAGTAGGTACGTGCTCTAGACAAAAATGATCAAGGCGGTGAGTTACAGGCTATTTTATTTGCTTTTTTATTCTTTCTTTACTTTCAGATATTCTTTGAATTACTGACTATTTTTATTTCAACTCCGTTTAATGTTTAAAAAACTTCGTTTCGAAAAAAAAGCACTCTTTAACAAATTATTATAATTTTGATGTGACATTATTGCAGATTCTTCTTATTGCGTTGGTTCTTGCCTTTTTCCAAGCCGCCCTCTCAGCTCCCCATCACCATGGAGGTTGGGGTGGTTATGGAGGATATGGTGGATATGGAGGATTTGGTGGATATGGAGGATTTGGAGGATATGGAGGTTTTGGAGATTACGGATATGGAGGATATGGGGGCTATGGAGATTACTGGGGTTAAGTTTAGAATTAACGATACCTACCAGGGACAAAGCACCTTACAGTTTACAGCCATGTTACAAATTAATTACGAATTTTTTAAATTCGACCCAGTACCACACCTGTATACTCAATTTCGTGTATTGTAAAATACGAATGAATATTATAAATGTACGTCGCACGAATTTAAAATAATTATAGAGCAATTGTGTTGATACTATTACTTAGTGATGATAAAAAAATAAGTACAAACATTTTCTTTTTTTCTCTTATAAATTCCTGTCAGTTCCCCTCTTATCTTTATTTTTTTTCTAATATAATTCGACTGACTGTCTTACATACACTACACTTTTATGTTTACTAATAATTACTGATAATTAATCATTCCACTTTGTTTCTGAGGTTAAAAATAACTGATTATGAAAGTTACCACTAGGGGTATAGATATACCTCTTGCACGCATGAGTAGATATATCAAGATGTAAATAACATCTTGAATGAGATAAAAATGTAATTTTCATACTTCAGTTTCAGATGGAAATTTATTTGTGATACTTTTTAAATGGGATTTCAAGTGGTTTGGACACTTTTCATCTTTTTTTTTTAATATTCCACATTGTTTCTCCACGTTTGGTGTGCTTTTGAGTCCAATAGAACAATTTTTCGCATGCTGTCTGTCGATCTGTCGTTCTGTCTATATGAAACACGATAAAAGTAGAGAAGCTAAATCAATGAAATTTGGCAAGGGTGCGTTATAGAAAAAATTGAGATATGTATCAATTTTTGGGATTTTACCATTACATTGGAAGGCTCCCCAAGATCCATCAATGGATTACGTTATTGCTTGTTTGAACTTGTGCATGTAGTATACAAGAAAGTTGAGTGGTTCTCAGTCTAACTTTTTTCCCGTATTTTGTTTCTCCAGTGTTAGCGAACTGTTTACATATATAATTCTAAATTAGTGGACTGATCCTTTACACTTCTTCTCCCCTCCTTCAATACGAATTCTAATACGTGTCTGATATTTTGGAAGAAACTTGTTCCGGATGTTTCAAATTTTCGTGCTTTCAGTGTGCATATAATGAGTTAGAAAAACGACATCAAGGTTGGTCATTTCGTATATAAGAACGGATGATGCGGCCCATTCGGCAAAACAGTCGAAGAACGAACGGATAGTTGAAGTTACGGATTTTCATTGTTTTCTTGTGAAATATACGTACCCTAGACGAAAATGATCAAGTCGTTGAGTTGCAATGTTTTTTTCTTATTTACACTTTTATATTCGTCATGAAGTATGTATAACACTCATTTTGTTTACAAATAGTTTTCTGAATTATCGATTTATCTTAGTTCGTAGTTAAAAACAATATACTCGTCATTTTATTGCAGATTATTATTCTTATTGCGTTGGTTCTTGCCTTCGTCCAAGCCGCCCTTTCAGCTCCAAGTCCTCAATTTTGGGGAGGCTATGGGAATTACGGATATGGAGGATATGGAGGTTTTGGAGATTACGGATATGGAGGGTATGGAGGTTATGGAGATTACTGGGGATAGATTTGGAAGCTACCAATACCAGAGAAAGAGCATCCCACAGTTTA
>JAUIMY010000156.1:0-63080 GCA_033557855.1 Hydrochus callosus | reverse complement strand
TCCGATTTTAATAATTCTTGCACCGTTTTGTAGAGCTCGTCGAGATCTACAAAATGACATATTACATGTCAAAATCGGCCCACGCGTTCAGACACAGCGGGCATTCAAAGTTTGCCATTTTCTGATTTATTCCAAAAATTGTTCAAAATTTCAAATTGCTATATCTTCGAAACTATGGGGTATTTTGCGATAAAATTCGAATGGGATACACAAAATATACTATACTACAAGATTATTGAATAAAAACGATACCTAAAATTTTTGACGACTCAATGTATGGAAACCCAAAAATCGCGAATTTTGAAAAATGATCCCGGCCAAATCAGTTGTCCGATTTTAATAATTCTTGCACCGTTTTGTAGAGCTCGTCGAGATCTACAAAATGACATATCAAAATCAGCCCACGCGTTCAGACACAGCGGTCATTCAAAGTTTGCCATTTTCTGATTTTTTAAAATTTTTCTCAAAACTTCAAAAGGATGCCGCTATTAAACCAACCCTCACGGACTCAGTCAAATAGAAATTCTATTCGAGCATACAATATTTACAATAACAAAACTTCAAAAACTTAACGTAAGTTACACTAAGATTACGGGAAATCAAACAAACTTAAACGAATCTATGGATGAAGGTTGTAACAAAAAGAAAAACGTAAGCGTAAGTTGTGAGTCTTGCCACTGTGGCGGCGTTCGTTGTGCTATCTTCTTGAGCGTAGACGTGATCGGTGAGGTCTTGGGCGACTTTATTTGTTAAGTCATCGCGGTGGTCTTCGTGATTGGGCGGGTGATCGTGTTGGGAATGGTCGTGTTGGTGGAAATTCTCATTCAAATTTCCGATGGAATATGTGCCTTGCCCTTGCACTTGTTCCTTTTTCTCCCTTTCCTGCTGGGCTGTGTGCTCTTCGGTGTGGTGGGCGTCCCTCTTCCTTCTGAATCCTCCACCCGTGAAGAGCTCCAGGTCGTCGGAGGGTGAGAAACTGAGGTCTTCCAAGTGTCTGATCGGGGTGAGTCTGGTGCTGCCGCCCCTTTGGTGGGTGGGTAAGGCGGGGGTGTCTAAGTCTCTGCTCAGCACTCCTCGCGATTGCAGCTGCGGGGCGTTTCTGTCTATGTTAGAGAAGTCCAAGGGCGGCAGTTCACCTCTGAAAGGGGCGAATTGTGGTCTTGACTTGAGGAGTTGGGCTGCCTTGGAAGATCTGGTGTCGAAAACGGCGGGACTGTCTGATTTAATTGTTAAACTTGCCCCGGAAACTTTCTTACCGTCGTAGGTTACGACGGTGCCTGGGGCAATATCTATGTTAGACGGTTTCATGGCCGCTTCTGCCTTGATTTTCTTTCCTACTGGCGGGAGGTAGTAAGATTCGATCCTCTCAGCGGCTGCCGTCTCTTCGTCTTCTTTGGTTTCGTCAGGTTCACTGCGTCCTTTCTTCAAGATGAACATAACCGCTGGGTTCTTGGGTTTCGAACGCCTTTTCACCGACTTGAGCACTTTCTTTCCTTGGGCGACGGTGGGTGATGGGACGAAGACCGGGCCGAAATCTTTCGCGGATTCCTCTTCGTCGGTTTTATCGATCATTCCTATTTCACTCTCCAATTCTAATTCCGGGCCGTTAGGAGATGGGGACTCCTTGTTGATGATTGGCTTGAATCCTCCCTCGATCACCACGGATTCCGGGTGAAAGCCCGTGTTGACGGCTAAAGGCATGTCAGGTTGGTCTTGAGTTTGTTCCGTGTGGTGAGGCTTGATTGCGATTAGGGGGGCGTAAGGGATTTCGGGCCGCTTTTTGGGGACGATACGCGGTCGGTTTTTCAAGAGTATTTCCGGTTTAGACTCTGAATGAATTTCCGGTTGGTTTTCCGCGGAAATTTCTCCTACAGTTTCCGGTTCCCTTTCCGTTGATGGTTGCATTGGTGAAATTTCCACTAGAGGCTGGTGCTTTAGTTTGTCCAAAGCTGGTTTCATCACTACCACTCTCTGAGGCCTGTTCTGCAGGAACAAGGGTTTACTTGGGGTTTTGTGGTATGGTTTGTGATTCGCAGGAACTGATGGCGCAGGAGTTCTCAGCTGCCCTGATGGCCTCGACTGGGTTTGTGTCGTTATTTGGGAATTTGCGTTTTTTGTTGGGGGCTTAGCCATGAGTTTGTGTTGGGGTTTCTTGAAGCCGGAGCCGAATGGTCGAATTTGCAGAGTCGGTTTCATTTGGGGCAGCGGTCTCCTTGGTGTTCCTTCTGGGAAAGGTTTGGGTGGTGCTTCAACGAAAGGTCTCGGTCCACCTTCTTGGAGTGTCCTATCTACGGGAAAATGTCCCTGTGGTGGAGTTAAACTCTGGTTGTACATTCTGTCAATTGGTTGGTGGGGTCGTTTTAGATGAGTGACTCGAGGGAATTCTGTTTCCAGGGGGAAATTTTGGGGCTCCGCTTCGAAAATTGGGGCGTCCCTGAAGTTGAGTTTGGTGTCTATCTCAGGCAAGCCTTGGGTGAGCAGCTGCGTTGCGGGGTTTATCTTGAGTTGGGAGTTTCCTGGTTTGTGGATTTCTGATTGTTGGGTTTCTAGGTGTGGGACTGCTGGGCCTTGATCTTTTATTTGTTGAATTTCTTGGTGTTGGACTGCTGGGAGTTGACCTCTTGGTTGTTGATCTCTTGGTTGCTGATCTTCCAGTTGTTGAACTCCTGGTTGTTCCGGAATTGTTTGCGTTGCAACTTCTTTCTGACTAGATTTTCCCATTGTGTTCCCTTTTGTGAGATCATCACTTCCTTCGAAATCGAATCCGTTCGGACTAACTTTTGTTTCTACCCTAATGGACGGACTGTTTTCCAAATCTCCATTCACCGATGCGATTTCAGGACTTAGGTACGTGGGTTGCAGTTCGCTGGCTGAAGGTTGGGCGTCGCAGGAATCGAGAACGTTAATCTTCCAACCGAGGTATCTGTGGGTGAAACATTGGTAGTACACAGTGTCAGGAGTGTTAGCATCCGGAGTCCACTCGATGACCCCGGGTTCCCCTTGGTCGCATTTCAATTCTAGGGTCCTCTGGTAAGCTCCGAATGACTCGAAATCTTCAGCATCTGAATCTCCTTGGTGGGTCCAGTGGCAGAGTCTACCAACTCCGATTGGAGCTACTGTTCCATCTCTTAGGGTTGAGGCTCCGGCGAAGATTCGCACAGCCTGAAATGAAAATTTTGTACTGGTCAGAATTCTCTCGCAAATATCTTGATTAAGTAGGATCTTTAATCTATTAAGGGTTGTTGTCGAAGCACAGCCTCAGTTAGTTCATATTGTGGCCTAGGCATAATTCTTGAACACCAGTAACCGTTAAGAGGTTACGTTTTCAAACGTGAAATGGTTCAAACCTGTCGTTCTTCCGGAGTTTTGTACTCGTAACCACCAATGGGGTCATCGGTGATGTAGAAAGGATGGTATTTGGCTGGGACTTCAGGATCCAAACCTCCCTCGACAACGAAAGTGTACGTCTTCCCTCTCACGACGTTAATTTCGGGAATTAGGAGTCCGTTGATGTACCAGGAGATTCCCCATCCTACGTGACCAGTGATGGCGGGGTAACCTCTTTTCCCACCAGTTGGGCCCATTTGGGCGTAGAAAACTCCATCTTCTGGTTCGTAACACTGTATCGGAGGAATTTCCCAGGCGTCCCTTTTAGCAACTGGAGCTGGAGTTGGTATGGTTCTTTGCACCGTTTCTCTTTCGTTAGTTGTTTCTGTTGTTCTCGTTCTTGATGGGCCTCTTCCTCCTTGGTCTCCTCTTGTTACGGTTTCTTGTCTGTTGGAAGCTTCTTGTCTGTTGGGGTTTGATGAGAAATATCACTTAGTGAATTCGGTTTTTTTTTCGTTGGACTTAATATCTCAGTTGATGACACTGTGAGAACAAACCTGTTCGAATTATTAGCATTGCTACCACCACGTCTCCTTTCGTTATTCCTAGTCCTTGAGGGTTGCACTGGTTTTTCCTCAACAGGGAATATTTCTTCTTCGTCCGTCTGTTTCACCACCTCTTTAATAGGCTGGTTCTTCACTGTGGGCTGCTCCACCTCAGGCATAGGACAGTTCCATTTCGGAGCCCTACCAAAATCGAGGTACTGATCGCCTTTAGTGTAATGGCTGTGGAAAGAAACCTCATTCCTCTGGTTGAGTGGGCCAACAGCCCAAATGATTGCTTGAGAAGTGTTTGTTAAAATTGAACGATCCAACTCATCCGAAGCCTTCAGTGGCCTTTGGTAGGTCACTATGGAGTATCCATTGACCATGGCTGCGTTGAGTAGTCTAATGTTGTTTGTGTTGTCCTAAAGAACAAAGTTGATGGTGTGTTTAGCGTGAGAAGGCAGAACAAAAGGAGAGAACTCACAGTTAATCTTGTATCAGGGCAAGATCCTTTGGGTCCTGAACACTGAGATTTAGCGTCCAAGTAATAATCTTCTGCGTAGCCCTTCAAGGTATCCTTATCAACCCAAGCCACTACGACATCTCCACCAACCATAACGCTCTTGCCATCTTCTCCAGACAACCCGAAGGACATGTATTCCCTGTTTTCTGTAAAAACGAATACAGTAAACTTTTATACTCTTCAAAACGAATTCTTCGTCGTGCTATTTTGAATTTCCATTTCAAAAGTGTAATGGATTCAGTGTTTAGATAGGCGCCTAGTGGTTCCGATTCGAAAATCGCAAAATTGGATTTTCAAGCCGAAACTCCCGGGAGTTGCTCGATTAACGTCCCGAGAAAATCTCCTCCCTATTTTCCCATCAATCTTCCTGAGAGCGATTTCGCCCACCCGCTGATGGCGGTTTTCCTGCACGAAATATGTTCCATCTTACTGTGTTTTAAGCTGATTATTTCTTTTCACGTCTCCTCAATCCTTCCCGCCTTCCTCTCAGGGCAGCTTAGAGATTAGCGTCGTCGGGGGCAACGCAACTCTTCTCACTCTACTTTTTGAAGATCGATGACCGAATGTGGGACGCGGCGAGAGAAAGTGCATGTTTCACTTTCGCGCTAATAGAACGAGGAAGTCTCTTGATAAGAAATTTGTGGCGAAAGAAGAATCTAATGCAATCCGATTCGCCTTCGGATTCGAGGTGATTTGCATCCCGGTGGGCGGTCTTTTCTCCATTCAAATTAATAGAACCATACCAGTGAGTTTTATGTAAAACTCAATGAACCATACGAATTCTTAATGGCATTGTTCCCTAAGCGAGTGGGTCTCGGGAGTTGCAGCATCGTTCCACTCCCGAATTTAATACGCGGCGTTTTACCGGATTAATTGTTTGAACGAAATACCGTGTAGAACAAACCACCATGCACCAGTGAAATTGTAGAAATTCTATTGCATTGTGAGATTATTGTATGCAGTGATAATTTTCAAAAGCCGGGGCAAATCAGTATGAAGGTACAGCCCGCACAGCCGCAGCTTGTCTGTGACCTTGAATTTAGCGCAGGTCTATGGGAAGGTCGGTCCACCGCGCAGCTTTACCTCAGCGGAAAGTCTAGGCTGTGAGGTCTGTAGGTGCAGTCTTGATTGAATTCTATTTAGTCAGTTGCTTACTTGCTAAAAGTTCTATGTTAAATTAGTTACATTTCGATAAAAGAAAAACTCACCTAATTTTGCAACAAGTTGGAGGACTATGCTGTCACCAGCAACGGCCCAGCGAACTTCGAAAGCCAGATCGTCGTACAAAACCTCGCAATTCAATTTGGACTGAAAAGAATAATTGATTGATATTTAAATTTGATTTTGCTTCATAATGTTGCAAATAAATTCATTTTGGTTCGTAATGTAGCAAATGAAATCATTTTGGTTTATAATGTGCAAATGAATTGATTTTGGTTCATCATGTAGAAAATGAATTCAGTTTGGTTCATAATGTTGCAAATAAATTAATTTTGATTCATAATGTTGCGATTTGGTTTAAAATGCGATCAACATCTTGAAGCAACTCAATAAGTAGTTTCATAGGAAACGTGGAGTGGAATGAAACTACTCGAGTGCATAGAAAGCGTCTATTTTCCAGGAAAAAAAATATAAAACCGTACGTCACTGGCCGAAGAAATCGCAAGGGAAAGATGCAATAAATAATGCGCTAATTAAATAAACTCATCTCGGAGAGGAACTTTCACTCTCCGAAACCTCCGAAAGTGGAATCACGCACGAAATTAAAGCTCCGCAGCTGGCTGTTCGCTCCGTCCCATTATTTACAAATTTATAAAACCCTATTTACATTTCAGATTGCGTATTTACATATTTTTACATAACATTAGAATAGGTTCTCTTTTCGCGAATTTCATCACTAATACTGCATAATCTCACTAAGTACGTGAAACCCGGCGCGACCGTCGACAATCTATCCTTGAAACAGGCCCAAGTTGAATCTGTTGGGCTGCTTGTCGAGCTGCTGCTTCAGCTGCTGCTCCTGGTGCTGTAGCAGTTGATTGTAGGCGAGCTGCTCTTGCAGTTGCCCCTGCTGTGAGTTGAAGTTCTTCTGCTGGGCAGTCTGCAAGTTGATGAGTTGATGCTCGAAGTGTTGGGGATTTTGGGAGTTGAAGTCCTGGCGTCGTTGGATTAGTTGTGGTTCGTGTTGTTGTGCTTGATTGGGTTGTTGAGGTGATTGCAAGCGGATGGGTTGGTTTGGTAGTTGGGCGTAGAGCACTCGATCGGGGTTTTGTTGGAATTGCAGGGGGATTTGTTGTTGGTGCAACGATTGTTGTTGAAGCAACGATTGTTGTTGATGCAAAGATTGTTGTTGATGCAGCGATTGTTGTTGAGGCAACGATTGTTGTAGAGGTATCAGTTGCTGAGGCAACAGTTGTTGCGTCGAAGGCTGTTTTAATATTTGCCCCTGCCCTAATTGCGAGACGAATTGTTGGGAGGATTGTTGGGGCAGTTGATGAAACAGTTGATTTGGCAACTGACCAGGGATGATTATAGTTTGTTGCGGCAATTGCTGCTGCAGTTGGTCATGTTGCTGATTGAGGTGACCTAATTGATTTTGTTGTCCAAACTGATTGTGTTGTCCTAAGTGATCTTGTCCTAGTTGATTGTGTCCTATCTGATTCTGCCCTAGTTGATTCTGTCCTAGTTGATTATGTCCTAGTTGATTAAGCCCTAGTTGATTTTGCCCTTGTTGATTAAGTCGTTGCAGCTGGTTGTGCAAAAGCTGACCTTGTTGCAACTGATTATTCGGCTGCAGCTGCTGCTGGTGCAATTGGCTATGCAACTGATTATGCTGGTGTTGGTTTAGAAATTGCTGTTCCCGCCCTTGCAGCAACAATTGTTGGGGCGCTTGTTGCCCCAATAGCGGTTGGGCGAATTGGATTTCCTGCAGGTAGGGCTGCCTCAGCACCGAGTTGGCCTGAGGTTGGTTCGTTATTCCCCTGCTGACCAGCTCGTGGTGGCTGCTGGCTTCTTGAGCAGACCTAGCTCCATCGTTTCGCCTTTGCGAACTCGATGGGTTTCTAAAGATATGCGTTGATGGGCGATAGGTGGTTGCGTCTAAGTGTCCCCCCACCAAAGAAGCTGAGTGCTGTTGGGGTCTGGTGACTTCAGAAGTGAAGTCACGCGGACGAGGGCGCTTCTGTAACAACAGAAACATCTTTATTAGATTGGTGGGGGGACTCTTCTGCAGATTTTGAGGCTGCTCTTCGCAACCAGCAACCCTTGTCATTGCTTTTGAAAGTTGGCAACTTTCCAGATTTGATCGCAAATTCGCGGATTTGCTGAATTTAGCACGTCTATCTTCACTCAGCACTTCTTTTGCACAAGTTGACACGTTCTGTTTCACAATTTGATGTATTGAACGTCACAACTCGAAATATTCAGCTTAACAATTCGTCACAACGAAGTTTTAAAAGACCTATTATTTAGTCTTTGGTGTATCCGCAACTATAATTTGAAACTTAGTATGCAACTCGACGATTGATCATTTCCTACTCCTCAACTCAACTCATGTTCAGTTGCACATTTACCGTGGTAAGACTTTATTGCAAATACCATTGCTACTTTAAAAATAAATTCGACCTACCTGAGGGCTAACTCCAAGCATTTTCAGTGATGGGGGGATGTTGAGGTTCTGGGGAATTTGCACGTGCCCGAAGTCAACAGTGAAAGCTTCACACCAAATCCCAAAATGCCCAATATCGAACACGGTGAGATCCCCGGGGAGCGTGAGGACCACCGTTTTTCTGTCGTATCTCCTCAAAGGATTTTCTTTTCCGTTCTCGTCAGGGACTCTGATTCCTTGCGGGGAAGGTTTGGGTCCTCGGCCAACCCAAAATTTAGCATCTGGGAGAAACGTTAAGCATCGTCAGTTAAACGTACAGCCCTTCACTCAATTGTATTGACTAAAAATCCCCTACATCTGTTGAATCGTCGAAGTTTGGCCCTTATTGGGGTGTTGTGTTCCCAAGCGACGAGTCGAGGCAAAACATCAAGGGCGTGCAATGAAAGCCAAATAAATTTCCAATTTCACTGGAGCCCTCGGAGGGCAGTAAAAGGGGATCCTTTGCGATCAAATGACTGTAAAATTTGAATTCCCGCAAAGTTACGCACCTGGAGCTTCCCCGTCGTAAGAGAGATTGGGGATGAGGAGGGTCTGGGCGTCTACTATGACGATGTTGTCGGAAGACACCCCGTGAACGCCCCTGAGACCCTCGAGCTTCTGGGGACGGGGGTAGTCGAAGTTCCTGGGGATTTTTACGTCTCCGAAATTTACCTGCGGAGGGAAACACAACATTCGGTGGGGATGTGCGATTGGGGGATCGATGGCGTTCAGATTTTATTTACACTCAAATATGTTTTTCGATTGTGATTTTCCGTCGTCTTCTTAACCCATTTGGACTTATTGTACTTAAAAGTGAACGCCTTCCATAGGGACGTGGGTTAAAACTGGGCGAATGAGAAGCAAACGATGGAAACTGATGATTGCGCGTTTTAAAGAAATATAAACACCCCGAGTAAACGTTTAACTGCGTTTTTACGCTGAACCAACCGCTAATAAAACGGATGTTCCGTAATTAAACCGCGAATAAAACGGGAGAATGGCTGGGCACGCCGGTGGTTGCGGGGGTGGCATCGCCTGGGATCAGCACGAGGTGACATCTGTTCTTCGGCGATTACAGGAGGAATAAAAGTAAAACGGGCCCGTAAACAAATGGCCTTCGTTTTTTCTGGGTGAAGGAGCGGCTCGTGTTTCAGCATTTTCGGTCGTTAATATGCGGAATTTTATTAAAATAATTGTTCCCGTGACATAACTCGCCGGAAGGAGTAGAGAGATTAAAATTGCCGTCCGGATAGCTGACTTTACGGTTTCGCAAATTCCTCTCAGAGTAATTGCGTTTTTTTTCCGCGATGCTAGTGGGGCTCGCCGCGATTAGTTTTAATGTTCATGGGTGGTCATTAATTTCTGGGTGCAACGCGACTACGGTTCTTGTTTAAGCGTAATGACCGCTTTAACCGACTCCGCGGTGTCCTCCTGCGAGGATTCATTTCGTATGCATTGGGGTCTTTGTATTCGCGTCCGTCAAATGGAGATTTTCGATAGGGCCCGCGTGGTAAAAAAAACTGTCCGGAACTCGTCGCATCGGGCGATGGGAATTCGACTTTATCATCGACCGGTCGGTGAATAAATCAAAGGATTTCCGGGCTGTTTTGTTTGTGCCCTGTTTGAGTAGGGCTCGACAGGGCCAGGATAATCGGGCGGGCCTTTGGGGTAAAACAACGGGAATCGAATGCCCTTCATATGAATAGGGAGATGGAGGGTTAAATTTAGCTAGTGCTTGGGACAAAGATCCATTTATGGTATTTCCCATTTTGGAAATGTAATTGTAATTAGCCGAAATGAAACTGTTATTGTGCAAGAAATGAACCGAAGCAGTTATCGCGAAAAAGTTGAATTGTGAAAAAAGACCAACCTCGAACTCCTCGCACCAGATGGAAAACCATTTGATGTTGTTGAGCGTTTTTCCTTCGGGAAGAGTGATGGTCACCGCCTCCTTCCTATACCTCCTTATCACTTCAGGGCTTCCGTTTTCGTCCCTAATCCTGAAACCCGCATTGCCGGGACTCCTCGAATTTCCGGCGAAGAAGTATGCGGCTGAAATAGAATTTTCTTTTTGGCACATCTGCAACGTTTGAATCCGCAGAAATTTTCTTTTCGTCCGGATGATTTTTTTTCCATTTATCTACACCAATATGCCGCTGCATTTCCATTGAAATTCCTCCTCTCCTGGACGAAAAGGCTTCAGGAGATAAATCACACAAACCGATCCCAATAGAATTCAGTTTTTATCCGAATGGAAATTCCTCGACGGATAAGTCATACAAATGGACGCACTCGATGCACATCTGCATAATTGATTGTTTCATAGCTGCGTCTAAACGAATCGCTGGCGTAATTGCACGTCATGTTAAGTAATAAATAGTGGAATGCAGAAGGGAACGAATTGAAAATAATCGTTACAAGGATCCAGAGCGGTCGCCGGTTACGTCCCATTTACGTCGGGACAATCTTATTATATGCAAATGATAAAGTGTATGAACTTTAAGTATGATTAATGTAATCAAAGATTAGAATCGTGACGTTGCCGTTGTCAAACAGCTCTCCCTGACTGACGGAACGGATTCGCTGCGGTCTCGCAAATCCCCCGCTCTGGGGGTTGGAATCTCCTGCGAAGGCCCATTAATTACATCAAGCATCGGGGTTTCCCACATTTTTGCCTTTAATGTTTCAGGTGACTGGGAATGACGTCTCGGAGATAATGGGGTTACTCCGGCGAACATTAACTCACGTAATCCCACATCACGGAAATCCTAGGTGCGTCGCCTACAACGGGGTGGGAGGCGCAGGGGTTGGTGTATCACTTGGAATAATTTAAACGTCCTAGAGCTCCGGCATCTTACCTGGAGCATCACGTATTTAATACGAAAATTACTGTTTTTTTTATAGTTATATTATACATATTTTATTATAGTGGATATATTACACCTCTTGGGGGGGCATTAACTCATAAAGGGGGCATTTTCACATAGCCGTGTAAATGAAAATACAACCGAATGTTGTTTTAATAGGTATAGGTTCCCATTTGTAAAATTATTCATGGCGCTATTATTTCAAAATATGGCGTCATCAAAAAAATCAACAATATTCATCCGTTACTAATCTTTCTATGGGAATGAATCCTTCATGCTTTTCGAGTTTGAATCTCAGAATGGAATTCATCCACGATTAGGGAGGTCCACTCTTTACAGAGCTGAATAAAACGGGGTCCATTGCATTAACGGTGAACTTTCTTCGAGGAAGTAAAACTTCTATTAGGTTTGGATCGAAATGGCGATAGAAGTCCTAAAAATTCCAATTTCAACAGCAGTAACAGTAGAAATAATTTGAACAAATGTCGTGACGTAAGCTGCGCTAAATCGGCAGTACGAAGCGAAATAGGGGACAGTGTGAGCCTCCAATGACATCCGAATGAGTTGCTGCGAGTAAAACTTTTATTTGGATACTGCAGGCCTTTTGACAATCAATCTAAACGAATTCAACCATAAACAATTCATTACCCATCATTTTAAATATTGATATTTATGCGCATAGTTGGACCTTGGTGTATTCTCTCCGTATGGCCCTCTGGACCACTCTATGCTATGCTATGTAGAAGTTGCGCCTCCACCAATATTTGTGCTGGCACCCCCAAATTCACATTAGTACGTACCCATGACACTATAACTAATACAGTTAAGTTATAGTATCATGGTTTGTACCTACAGATCATACAGGCATCGCATTGTTTTGTAACGCGCCATTCCGTTTCGTTACCCATCTCTGGCGTTTGGCAATCTCCGTCGAGAAAAAGTCATTTGAACCTTTAACCGCCTCAAAGCGGAGGTCGTCGAACCAAAGAGAGTCCGTTCGCCCCCGTAATCGGCGATCACTTTCCAACGCAATCGGATTCGGCAACGCGCGCGATTTTCGCAACGATCCGCGCGAGATTTGGATCGCGTGCGGGCAGAGATCGGGCGAGAGGGATAAAAGTCGAGCGCGGAGAGTGGAGCGTCCGCCGGAAAAAGAAAGAGCAGAATGTGAAACTTGATTTATATTTAGCAGCGCGACGATCGGCCTTGGTTAGAAAGTGAATTTCACATTTCATGTGTGTGGCTGCCTGGGTCCGCGAGACCTTTTTCATTTTCGTACTGGCCGCCATCGTCGCGGCGGGTTTTCACTTTTTCGCGCTATTTCTTTTTCCGATGTCGCGGTGAACGTGTGGAGAAACCGGAGTGATCGGGCGTCGACGTTTCGCAAACTGTCGATCTGCGTTTGTGTTTGAATCGATTGATTCGTTCTTGGAGTAGCCCAATTTATTTAAATTAGCGTAAAAAATTTGCAGGAAAATTTGGAAATTTCTTGTGGTGCCATCTATTCTAATTGAAGCAGGAGAGATAGCCTTTGACACACCTAGGGTAGCATGACTTGAAATTACAGCCAACAAGTACTTTGTGTAAAAAAATATCGTCAGGAAAACTTTTTAGATATGAGTGGAAAAAAATATTGGTGCGGAAAAATATATTCGTGAATAAACTCGTTAAAACCATTGAAGGATTTTGAAAGAACAGAAAGAATGATTACAAATTCTAACGAATGGAATAATTAAATAACGAATGAAAAGAAAAACGTTAGCAGGTCTTAGGAACATGACAATAAATAACTGTATAATTAACTTTATATGTAGATTGAGGCGTTGTCGTTGCATTAAGCGAAAGTATGATAAACGCAATGCAACAGAATGAACATAAATTTTCTATTGTTGTCGCAACGTCCGTACCCACATGCCATTTTTAAATCCACACTTATCCTCCATTATGTGGCAAGAACCTCTGAACTCTGAACGGACGTGGGAAAAAACTACAACTTTCCATTCCGGTAAATGGAAAAAATACACTGTGAAAGACGAAGTTTACAAAAATTTATCATACTCTCCAAACAAAATTTTAAAAGATTTTTTTCTGAAATAACGGAAACAAATCAGACTCGAATAGGTTAAAACGAAATCTCCAATAACTCACGAAACGGAGGGTTAAAACAAACACAATTAGGACACATTCGTGGGGAGGATCACGCCCCTAATTTCCTTAATTGCGAACTCCATGCGATGGATGGGACTTGGGGGGGCGTGCGGGGCGAGAAATCCACCCCCAGGGTCAACAGCAGGGGCCGAGACGGTTTCCTGCGAAGGCGGCTTCAAGGGTTGAAAATTTGCGGTCGTACAAAGGATGGCGGTTAATGGGCCGAAAATCCAACAACCGCGTCCTTGCGACTCGAGGATTACTAATTTCGCATCCCCTTGCGACCGGGGAAAGGGCGACTCGCCTTGATTACTCCCGTGTTATTCGGTTACCTTAAAGTTTTTCCGCGCGTTTTGCGTCGCATCTAGTGAACACTACTGCCATTTTAGCCCTAACCTCAACATTAATTGAAATTCAACGAGTGAGTTGCACTTAAAAATTCTGCCATAATTCGAAGAATAACTGCACTAAAATTAAATACCTACATAGGTACAAAATTGAATTGTATTGCGTTGAGTTAAAATAATTTCATTGCTCTTCAACAGTCAGCGTGTGAGCCCTTGAGTATTCTTCGAATAACGGAACGCGAAGACAACAAAATCGCCAGTTTCAATTTGAACTTTCCCATTCCCGGCAATGCAAAGTCCCCGGAAGTGAGGATCACGTTTCCCCAGCACTATGTAGTTCTGTATGGGCCAGAAGTTTGGAGCGCAAGAGTGCTCGGCTCACCTGGTCCTTGTCCATCGTAAGTGAAATCTTTGATGTGCAAAGTTCTGCCGTCGACGGCGTAAACCTCCCCGGATACTCCGTGGTGCAGTTCGGTGAGTTTGCCCAGGAATTTCCCGAAGTATTGGGCGCTGTGGGTCCCTTGGAGCGAGCCTGGAAAAGTTTAAGGCCGCATTTAACTACTACAAGTCAATTTACTGGGGAGGCGTCGCGATTAGTCGGGGGATGGGAAATTCTTAAGGACGAAGACTGGTCGCGGTTAGTCGGGGGTGGGAAATTCTTAAGGACGAAGACTGCTTTGGAAGAAGGTGGAGAAGAATTGCAATGGTAAAAAAAATACAATATACTCTTTGAAAACTTCATTTTGAAGAGTATAACAATATACTATGTATTATAAAAAAAACTATAAAATTGCGCGTACGTCTTGAGATTAACGGGTGTTGCATTGCGAATGCGGTGCACCCAATGCGTTTAATGGCGTGTGAAATATTTCATTAGCAATAAAGCCATTTCCTTATTTGCGAACAAATTGTGTTTCAAATTGCCAACTGCACGTTGTTTTGATGGCCACCTAAGTACGCTTTTAATTACACCGTTATGACGTGCAATATTCCAACGGATGGGAAACCGGGGAGCCGAGTTGCAGCAAATTAAGTTCTTATTCAATTTCAGTCGCACATGCAGCGTATAACAGGGAAATTCTGCAACTAATGAACACCAAACGCGAAATTAGTACGTTGGCACGTGAAGTGCTCCCCATTCGCGCAACCGTCGCTAATTTATACTCTTCACGGTCTTCTGGTTTCGTTTTAAGAAACGAAGTGCGACCGCACATAAATACGATTCTCTTGTTGCTGGCGGTCTATGGAGCCGATTTATGCAGATCTTGTGGTGTTTCTGGAATTGCGGATTCATCCTCATTAAATTCAGCCCCCCAGGCATTGATCTTTCCATTCTGGTTTGCGTTGTTCTTCACTTTCTTGCTGATAGACTTGTTAAAGTCAACGTTTCAGCGCCGCATCTCATGACGGGCGTCACACATTGGTCAAAGACTCTACGTTTTAGACATGGTGCTAGCCGAAATCTCTGCGAGTCTGATCTGACAGTTAGGTTGAAATATTTAAACTATAAGCGTAACCACTTCAGACAGCAGATTGAAAACACAACAACTTTGCGGTTTTCTCGCCGATCTCCCATTGTCCAACAAAAAAAAACAGAACGAGGAAGTGCTAATCAACTTTGCACGGAAGACGCGCGCCCGTAACAGAACGTACCGACCCGTATCGGTCCGCCAGCCTGGAGCGTCCGCGCGCCGATGTCCCCATGCACTTTGCGTGGTAATTGTTACGCGCGTAATTATTGTCACCGGTGTCTTATGGATGCACGCAAGTGAAAGTGTGTTACGCGCCGGTATCCTCCGAGGCGCAGCTGTTTGTCCGCCTAAAATACCAGAATTCCCATTAATTTCAGCGGTTACCTAACAGTTATTTCGTTTCCGCTCGAAAATTCTTTTTTCCAACGCAACCCGAAACGCGAGGCATGGACAAGCGGCCGGGCCGGTCGTGCGCACGATTTTCTAATACTCCTACATGCGGGTAATTGCGGCTCGAAACCTTATCCACTCGATATACGTGTAATTACTTTTAATTATCATCGGACGTGTATCCCATTACGTTCCGCCCGCAAGCTATATGCGAATGTAACCTTGGGTCTGCATTGGTGTAAACATGCCGAGTGCGTTTTACTGTTAGATGCGTTCCGAAGGGCCCGGCACTTTCACGCCGGAAAAAAACAAAAATCGATTCCAAACGGGTCGGACGCGAGGAGAACGAGGCAGCGACGAAACGCGGGTAATGATTAGAAAGGCAGAGTGCACTTTCGAAAAATCGCCGCTTTAGAAGGGACTCAAGGCTCTGAATTAAATTTGAAGACCTACATTCGCCGCGGAGCGAGGCCTGGGGACGACGAGGGATAAGGGAATGCAGGCCAGGGGAGTCGATTTTTCCCGCAACTCTTCCGGGCGGGAAGTGGGCGGAAAAATCGGGAATCCGCTAAGTTAATCGACTCATTAGAGGGGCCTTAACGAGCCGTTCGAAAGTGGAGAGGTTTCCAGAACAATCGGAGCAATTGGAGCGCTCCGCGGGGTGCTAAGTACTCGGAACAGTACCGGTCATGCATACTTAAAATGCGCTGTTTGCATGGTAATGCGGGGGAAATTGCAACTGGAGGTTGGGTCGGGGTTCATTGTGAAAAGTGAGGCGATTATGGGCGGAAACTGAGTGCGAATGGCGCCGGGAATTAGCCCAATTACCCTCAAATTCCGGGGAGGTTAATGTGCACATTTTCAAGCAAGTGATTTCGATTACGTTAGATTTTTCAGTACGTTAACTTTTTCAAACTCCCGCTTTACCCATGAAAATAAGACCGAAAAATGTTTTGTTCTGAATTAACTGTTTAAGGAGTGTATCAATATGTGAGGTACCTACGGTTTTTAAAAATTGAACACTAAGGTATGATTCTTCCAAACGTTTCTTACACAAGGAATATTGATCAGGGTATTGCGTGGGTGAGGAATATTGGTGAGGATGCTGCTTCCGTATGGAGAATATGTTAGCATATCGCTTCCGCAAGGAAATTTTGCCAGATCAGCTTCAGGACCCGCCTCAGGATACTCACCCAGAAGGCAGCCCAAAATCACAGAGAGCACTAAAGGCCCGCACCTGGCCTCCATCTTCCACCAAACAAAACTGACTGACTCCTCACAAAACACTGCCTATCCGTTCCGGCAGTCTTTCACTTTAAATCGACTTACAGCAGTGCTGGATGTGTGCAAGAAGTGGATACCAGAGGCAGGACTATAAACTGCACGATCCCTACCTCCGGCGAGCGCTCTTGCTCCTCCAGCGGAGTCAAAGTTTGCACAAGTGTTGGACTTTTTTCCCTCCCGGCGGCGATGCGAAAGAATCGCGAATTGTGCAAGCCCAGATCACTCCGATTTCCTCGAGATGCGAATTGGCGGCTTCCCAAATTTTCCAGTCCGTCGGAGACGGTTTTTTTTCCGCACGGACTCATCGACCAGCTTCCTCGATTCATCAGTCTGGCTCTTATTAAAGAAAAACCAGACAGGGAGAATTAATTACTTTTTTCCTCCAACTCCCAACATTGATTAATTCGTGTCAGCTTGGATTTCATTAGATTTTTTTCCCCCAGCCGCGCATCAAACTGATGGTCGTAATGATCGCAAATTCGCGGTCTAATTGGTCATAAAATCACCCACCTAAATTGCAGAAATCATCTTTTAATGAACTTACGTAGTTCTTCGCGGAATTAAATCTGAAAATGGATTGTTATTTTCCGGCTAATTTGGATTTTCCAAAATGTGCACATCCAAAAGTGCTCAATATTCCTCCTCGCCATTATCCGCCTTTTTTCTCCACAAAATCCTATCGAAACACCACAATAAATTACCGAAAGAACTAGGTTAATCTCGTCTCTTTGGTCCAAAACGTTGCTCAACGTGCGGTATCAATATTCAATTAAAAAGCGATCTCCACCGAATGGAAGTGCAATCCAAGGCTGCCCCAACCCATTTCTCCTCCGCACATCGCCAGCCTTCCACGCTTCACTTGCGATACACCCCACTGCACGTGAGGCGGTGAGTTATCTCCGACGATTCCGGGTGCTCAAGAATTTAATACAATATTTATGGCGTCCATTATCGCAATTCTGGCACAAAAGATAGAGGCGAGCAATATTGAGTTATGGCGGTTCCACGCCCGCCACTGTATACCTAATGATGCGGGGGGAAGTATTATCGACGCGATGACAAATCGAATTCCATATAGGCCGAATCAATCCATTTTGGGACAACGTTTTCATCTTGTCAGTGTCCATTTCGTTTTCGTTCAAGTTTAGTAGTAGTTTACGTTTACCATTCGCTGACCACCACCCAACACTAAACACCTACCACCCATCACCCAATCTTTTGGAATATTTACTATCGAATCTCTGTATTTTCGAAATTATTCCGTCCCAATTTGAAATTGTTTATTCCAAATTTGACATTGGTTATTCCAACTTTGACATTGTTTATTCCAAATTTAAATTTGTTTGGTCCCAATATAAAGTTGGACGGTGTAGGCAGTCCAATATTCTTAAACAGTCGGTATAGTGACCTGCGGTTTATCTCAATGCATGATTTTCATTTCATGACCCCTGATCTTTTTTTGTCCCGCCCGGACCGCAAAATTAACGACCGATCTCCCAGCACGTCACGTCTAAATCCAATTCGGCAGGTAACGGTGAGGCTTTTCATCTCCTATTCCCATTAGCATATCGAATGGCCACTAAACCAGCTTGTAGCCAAAAAGTGTCCAGAAAACCGTACGTACGCGGTACACATCTGCTTAACGTGCGTTAGCATGCGCAGTCCGGACCAACGGCACTTTGTTTAAACAAACAAACGAGTTGAGGTGCAGGTCGCAATTTACATATTTTTTCGATGGCGTTTCATCGAGCACACACATTCACGCGGTCGCCAGGCGCACGCTCCTATTTACATATGGAAATGACACCGGTTGTGCGACAGAAAATAAACGACCGCCGAACTTAGGCTCTTTCCTGGAGAGCTCGGCCTCTTAGCGGTGCCATTTTCGCGTGGAAAATTGCGGGGAATCGCCGATTTGCCGGTCCACTATGTGAAAACCAACACCGGTGACCTGCTTTTCTTCGTAGATGAGCACCTTGACTTTTGTGTTCGTTACTAAACATCTACGGTAGCAACATTGTAAATTTCACCATTGCTGCCGTTCCGTGCCACACGGCATAATATGAATAAGAAATTATACATTAGATACGTCCTCCACCAAAGGCGCATCGAGAATCGAGAAATCGGGCCCACTTTGGTGGAGGCGCCGGGATATTAATTCCGCCCTTGTTTTTAATTATTTTCGTTAGAATTTGGGCGTTTTCGTGCGGTTTTTTTTCGTGGAATTTCCTTGAAATACATTTCGCATTCGATTTATACTATTCTACACGGTACTATATATAATATATACTGATTTATGCCAATGCGAAAAGCAACGCTTGGATTTATTTATTTGAATTTTTCAAGCAAGGGATGCAGTAATATTGCATTGTGAAAGAAGTCGAAAATCGATGGAAAATCAACCCCGATTGCATTAAAATTCTCACACCTACCATTTGCTAATTCCCTCAAAAAGTGATGATCAGAGACAAAAGGGGATGGGCAAGTCTATCTCTGGTGATGACAGCGCATGAATCACTCGTAGATCAAAAACGCAAGTGGCAGCCGTGGGGGTCAGGGCGGTCAATATATATTCGGGCCCGTGAAAATTAATTTCCCCCCCAAATAGGCGTCATTTGCGTCGCAAGGGTCGCCGATATGGGAGACCGAGACCAACCGAAAACTTCCAATCGCGACCCAATCAATAAACCTTAATATTCCGGCAGCGCACCGTTTATTCATCGTATCGAAACAATTAATCTGACGAGGGCAAAAAGCGCCTCGGCTCGGGTCGGGCGCCAGCACATGGAATAATGCGAAAAGCAATTTTCTTCCGGCGCGGCGTCCCCCAGGCGCTGGGCTTGGGCATATTTATTGATTATTGGCCGATTAAACAATAATCGCTGGCGGTGAAATCTGTTCTCACCTCGTTCCTCACGAATGTCGCTTTTTTCCGTCGCTGCGATGAATTGCAGGATGGTAGGCTGAAAAAATGTTAGTGAATCTTCTTACATTTTAATGCCTTTTACTGTTCAGTTTTTCGTTGAATAATATAAATGAAATTAATAGTAATAATACCTAAAAATAAAAGTAATAAAACACTCATTTCTCCAAGCACAAGATTTTTGACTCGAGAATACTTTAGGATTTTAATCCAAATTTGCAATTACTCTTCCTAACGTTTAATTAGAGAAATCTCCTCGAAACGAATGATCAGTTTGTTTGATTTGACAGTACCCGCTCTCGGCCCGATTAGATCTCTCCGCGTCTCCATTCACAATCATTATCTATACACGTCGGTAAATTGATTCCATTCCGACGTCAATTTCACGCTCCTCAGTGTTCTTTCACTCTCGACCGTTCTATGACAAGTGCCATTATTGCTATTGGGCTCGAAGGACCAAAAGCGACGGCCACCTTTCGCAGCGGATAAAACCTCGAGCTGGAACTGAAAACGGTCAAATCATCCCATGGAATTAGTTCCACTCGGGATTCGTGGAGCATTAGGCTTGACAATTGATGGACTCTACGGCAGCCTCCTCCGCTTTTCTACGGCCGCCGCAACTCTCACTGCCATTACCCGCACCTCTTCGGGTGTGCGTGAACATAATATCCGAACGTGTGTTGGCAGTAACCTAAGTAGGTGAACCAGTTGCTGGCAAAACGGCTAACATTGTTGCGACATCGCCATTCAATCTTCCTCTCTTCTCTCCCCTGCGCCTCCGCTTAATTGGCGTAATTTGTTCGGCGATTACAGGAAATCGCTGCAATTTTCTTTGATTCACTGGCGAGTCGGGTAGCTCGTCCAACATAAATTCCACAGTTTATAGATTTATTCATCCTGGGATTGAATTAAATGAAAATCGCCACAACTAACGCTTGACGGTCGAAGACGGTTAATTAGAGTAGTTCTCACGCAGCTAATTTTATTATAAATCGGTGAGGATTGCTAGATACTAATTTTTAGGTACGAACGCCGGTAGGTATCATAAACGTATATTTAGGTACAAAAATTGATTTGAAAACACGCATTCCTAAATTAACAATTTTCCCATCTTATTTTCCCGCTTCGTTCACCGTGTACCTTTTGCTGATTTTCATTCTAAAACGTTTCATCTTAATCTCTCCCGCCGCGATTCTCCCCCTGCAGTAGCGAATCCACAAATTCCTAGTTTTCTCATTCAGAACAATGTAAAACACGAACACAACAAATCCTTGCAAACTGGAACTAATGCAAAACAGATACGACATGGCGAGCTCCCTCAAAAACCAATTGAGCAATCCAAAAATCCATGTGAATCCCATGAGAAAGAACAAGAGGAAGTACAGCCTGAAAATGAGCGCCAACTCTTTCTTCTTGCACCCGTCCACCCGGGACCCCCCGCAAGCCACCGATATGCATATTTTCACGAAAATTCCCAAATTTATGAGAATAACCACTGCGATAGGGTACGCTATCCCGAATCGCAGAGCGTTCCCACTCAGGAAGCAATATTCGTACACCAAGTAACTTTCCACTGCAACCAAACTTGTTATGAGCACGGGCAACACGGGCAAGATCCACCCAACCACGAAGGCGATGAGGAAGACGTTCTTCTTGCCTTTATTGAACACGACCACGAATCTCCGGTACTGCATGTAGCTGATGAAGAGCATCCAGGAGAATTGGGAAATCACCGCGTAGTGCAAGACCAAGCCCACGATTAAGCAGCTCTTCTCCTCTTTAGTACTGTCGATCCCATTAGCTGCGAACAGCACTGCCATCTGAACAGCGACCACCGTAGAGAAGTTCATGAGGATCTTACTGCCAGCCTCCGCCCTCCAAGCTTGGAAGAACGCACCAGTTACAATAACTCCACAGGATCCGATCAAGGAGAATCCGCAGCCTATGGCGGAAAGTAGGTCCAAGGTTGGTTCGCTCACCGCATCTAAGAGGATGGCGAAGTGAGTCATGTGCCAGAAAGAGCACTCCCAGAAATCCCCAACAGCCGTTGCGTTGTAATCCCACCACCAGTATCCGGTGATGCTGGTTCTGTAGCCATCAAAACCGTACACCCAGTATCCGCAACGCTTCTCTCTCACGTACCTCCTAAATGTCTTGAAGACAATCCTCAAAGGCAAGTCGTACAGAGGCTCGTCGAAATTAGTCACGAATAAATTTGGAATGAACGCCGCAGTCCTCAAACGCTTCGGTTCGTTGAAGAGCGAATCCTTTTGATAAATCGCTGTTACTAAATGATGGGATAAGCTATTGCTGCTTAAAATTTGCTGCACAGCTTCAGGGGGTAGCTCCATTAGGAAGTGCAGGTCCTCTTTATCAACGTTTTCAAAGGATTCTCCGCGCAAAACCCTCAGTTTCCGCCCTGAAGACGATTTGTAAAGTGCAACTCCGGAGATAGTGTGGTCGATCTCAGCTATTTTGATAGCAATGTTAGGCTGGAGAAGTTCTAGATCTCCGTTATAGCTTCTCAGAGCCAACTCCAATCCAAAAAGAATTATGTCCGTGGAATTGAGACTCCTCTGAGAAGCCCTCAGTGTTTCCTCTTCAAAATCCATTATGAGACTTACGGTCGAAGTGAACACTTTCATGTCGTAGACGTCTTCGGATCTGGCGATTTTCTCCAAAACTTTCCCCATCAAATAGACATCATGCGGCAGAATTTCCGGTTCCCCAACAACCAACTCGTTGAGTTTGTCGTTGCGCTCGTGGGTAGGGAGGCTTTCGTCCAGCAAACCCAACAACTCCTGAGTCGTACCCCTAACTTTCTTACTGCAGTTGGTTTGAAGTTCCGACCATCGAGCTCCTGAGTAATAATCCCCTAAACATGTCCTGCTGAGAATTATGTTCGCTTCCGTGAAGCAAGTTTCCGCAGCAGTCGCTACTTTCCCTATAGGTGCCAGTTCCCAAAGGAGCTCAAACGGCCCCCCTTCTGTCACTTCGGGGAAGCAGTACTTATTATTGTAAATTGGCAGAAATCCACTTAATTGGCTGTAGTTCTCCTGCAACATCTGTATATCCGTTTCCGGCGAGGCGATAACTTCAGAGACGTGATTGGCACCTTGGATTTTATTTGAACCAGCCGGAACTATCGCCACAGCTCTGGGCGTCGGACTTCCTCCAAGTGCGTTTAAAATAGGAATTGTCACTTCATTGTAAGGATTGCTCAGCGAACTAGAAGAACTCTCTACGGTGGAATTGACTGTGAAAGAGAAGTGCTCTTTTTCTCCATAGTACACCACTGTGTTGCTGGTTACTAAAGTAAGATTCGGAAATTGGAAACCGCTGCACCAATACGCGCTTTCCAATAGATCGTCCTTGTGGATCTCGTAGGTAGAGAGGTTTATCATGATTATTCTCAAAGTCTTCCACGGCTCTAGTTCCCCTAAAACAACCGAGCTGTTGAAATAATCCGACCAGCAGAAAAACGGAATGTTATTGGAGAGATTCATCAACTTGAGAGGATTCTCTAGCTTGATGAAGAGTCTATCTTGGTTTACCGACAGGCGAATTTTAGGGTCTTTATATTTTTGAAACTTCCAAGGGCAGTCGCCACAAATTTGCGGGTCCACTTGCACAGGACACTTCCAAGAACAGAAGAAATTCTTCGCGTACTCTGAATTGCAGTGGCAGTTACTGTCAGTGATCAGGTCGCAAATTTGGTTGTATTCCGAACAGAACGCGGTAGATTCTTCGTGATGAACACAAACATTCTGGTATGTTCCCGAGCTTTGGCACGAGTCGATTATAATTTCGCTCATTTTGTTGTCGTTTTCGTGGTCGTAATAAACGCATTCTCCTCCTTTGTTGTTGGTGGTGCGGCTTTGCAAAACTTTGGCATAATGAATCTGAATGAAATATTTCGCATTTTATACCTTCAAAGCAAAACATGAGTACGCAACAAATCGGAGATTTGCTCTACATACTTACATCCTTCTCTGTCCACATGTAATAATTCAACTCATCTTGAAGCACAGCAGGAAGGGTAATCATAGGGGTGGTGGTGATGACATCGAATAAAGTCCATAAATAAGAAGATAGTGGGGCTTTGTCTAGATAGGAGCATTCGATGTCTTCCCAACTTTCCATAGCATAACAAAATTTATTGTTATTATCCTGGAGGGAAACCCATTGTGGCGGACAATTTTGTTCTTGAGCCTGTTAATTCAAGCGCGAAGCAAATTCTCCCTCAAACTCACTTTTAACTAAATTCTTTAGCAAACCCTCTCTCTACTCACCGAAATAACATTCAGGAAGACCAGACCAATAAAAATCATTTCAGGACGATAATTCCATCGAGAAACGGTTTTCGCATAGGAATCGAATAATTCAGTACAAGACCAAGCTCTCTATTTTATACTCGAGTATGACAGCCCTCCCAAAACCTCCATATGCCGCATTAATCCCCAAACGCAGGAATGCTCATTTTCCAAACATCCCAATGATTACCCCAATTGAATTATTTGCTATATTGTAATGATAAACGCGCTGCTCTACCTAATCTTATTTACTCGGATTTGCGTAGGACGATTCCGAGTTTAATTGAATGTGACTGCTGCGATTCAAACTCGCTGATAAATCCCCCCATTTTTTCGCCCAATCCAACAATATGGTGGCTGCGATTCCATCCTGAGTTATTGTTTGAAGAGCCCCTGTTACAATAACTCAAACTCGGAAGTGGACTCCACGCGAAAAGGGAGACAAATCCATGATTTATTGATTCAATTACAAAAAAAAAAGTTTTCCCGTCCCAAATGAATAAGCGGAGGGAATTTCTTCGGAGTAAATTATTACCCATTCTTAATTGCCCTTTGTACTCGCTTCGGCGGTACATATACTAAAATTTGAACGATTAATTGCCCTATACGAAATTAAACGTAATCGAACGAATTTATGCAGTAAAACTTCCCCGAAAACGCTCAATAATGCACGAAGCGAAGTCTTAATTAATGAATTAATATATAGTTGGTAATTAAAATCGACAAATGTAATTTTTGTTCGCGTCACTTTTTATCCAATTAATTCCGCGAAACTTTAGACTGCTAGTCCCCGCCGGCTTCGCATCGATTTTCTGTTTACTTCTTATTGTGTATTAATTAATTATGTTACGGATGTAATGAGAAGCCAGGCCCGTGCAGCTCCTTCCGAGGGGGAGGAAAAATTGATGGAAATTTGTATTAAATTAGAATTCACCGAAGTAAATGGGATCCGGCGCCGATCAAAAAGTCGCCCTTAAACTTTATGGAGCCGCCCCACTCCCACACCCTCCCGCTCGCAACCCTTAATCCTTTATCAATTTTGATTGGAGGGGGTTAAACGTTAATCGATTAGTAATTTAGGAGCCATTTTTTTCCGGATCTTGCGATATCAAATAAAGATAAATGAACGGTCGGTTTTATTAAACCATTCTTTGAAGCGACTTGCTAAGTTCACAGATTGTTTATGGCTGTGAAAACTGTAGACTGAGGGTATGGGGCTCAAAGGAATGAACGTCAATATCTCAGACCAAATATAGATTGATATTCGGTACGTGGTTATACTAGTCTTTGGTAATACCAATTTTACGAAGGAGTACAAAAAATCCGATTTTAATGGAATAAATTGCTACTCGTACCATCACGATGTGTGTCAGGTGAAATGTCAAGAACAATGCTGCACTTCCACTTTCTTCTGGAGGCAGTAACTTTGAATAGTGAAGACTAAACAGTATTTGATAACATTCATGGTAGAGTGGAGAATTTTGTTTTTTTGCGTTCATATCGTTAGCTACAGATTGAGTATGAATAAATAGCAGAAGATAGCAAAGAAATGAAACAATTGTAACCATATGGATGTAATTGGATTTTTTTGTGTTATGATTTCACGGCGAGTTCTTTGCAGAGACAATCACGCATTGCCACTTTTAGATAGCAAAAATTATGCTTATTATATCAACAAAATATCTGTGTATATATTTGGGTGTCATGCAGCGCCTAATTTATTCCTACCTTTGTGTAGATTGAGTTCATTTGTACATCGTTCCATATGGGTGCTTTTATCTATGTGGTTATTTCGGTTTATATTGGCCTGCTCAAGGTAGAATGGGTAAGAAAATTTGGACCATAAATGAAAAGCAACACGTTTTTGAAAACTACTTGAACGACGAATAAGGTGCGAAAAATTTGTTCATCAGGTCGTGGCAGCTGTTTCTTGTCCTAAAGGATTCAGTTTGTTCCGCCCATCTCTGTGCCATATTAACGCGAGACAATGGGGCCAAAATACGTCTTGTCCTTATAAAGATGTGGTACCAATAGCCCATTACGTGAAAACTCTATTTCCGAAAATGGCGAACAATGTTTATTTGCCAGCGAAGAGGCAGGACCGTTGGTATTTCAAATGGATTGAGAATGATGTAATTAAATTTTTCTTTCATCTATTATTAAACCTAACCAGTACACTGATTAATCTTACTTCACACTAACCTACTGTCACGAGATGGGTTGTTCCGAATGGGTTTAGTAGTTTGAGTTGAAATTGACTAAAATTCCTCAGATCCATTACGGGAAACACTTATCCACCAAAGAGGCCACTGTCAACCAAAATGGAAACTGCTTAATCTACAACTCCACCCCAAAACCCAAGTACACAATAAGTGACTGTGACGACCAAAAAGCCGATCGGCTTTGCGTCTACGTGGGACATTCCAAGAATTTCTGTAACACCTACCAAAAAATTTGCTCGACACAACCTCCGGACAAGAAGTGCTATTGCCAATCACCTCACATAAGTAATTTTTACTGCAGCTGGCTCTGCAATGGCGCCACCCCATCAGCAAACTGCTCTATTTGTGAAGAAAAGTTCCAAGAGTACGGCTCTCCTACCATAAGATTAAAAGTTAAAAAGGGCAGGCTGTTCGTACTGCTCACCAGCCCTCTTAAGCTCATGGCAATGCAAAACGCCCTGCCAATCGCCTGCTGGTCGGATTACTTCGAACATGTGATCTCCCTGGAAAACTTAACGAGCAAAACATTGAGGATTGCCAAGATAAAAGAGAACGTATACGAAGTAGTCATCGGTGATCTCTTCGAGGGCGTTTACTGGTGTTGGGGCTTCAGATTCCCAGACCTCGAGTTGATCAAGAGCAATAGGGTGGTGTACGATCAAAAGAAGTTCGATTTTACCTTCGTGGTGAAACATTCGGTAACAGCTGATGAAGAGATCGTGAATTCCAGCGAAAAACTCGAAGGACCAATTCGTACTATTCTAGGAACAAATCCACGAACGAAGCTTGTGAAAATTGAGTCGTACTCGGAAGAGTTTCAAAGCATAACAGGGATTGTCCATGTTGCTGGTATATATGACATGGAGTACGCGTCTTTGAATGAAACGGAGAAATTTTTGCGGGGTAAACTTGAAGGATACGAACCGATTGTGAGCAAAGACTTCTGCCTTGCGCAAACCATGGAGGGCGGTTTAAATTGGGCTATGGCTCCTGTGGGGCAAGCCGTGGCTCCTTTGGAGCTTTGTTTGGATGACGATGACTCTTCAGTTGCTAGGAGGTGTTTGGGTGATTATTACCAAGGAGCTCGTTGGGCTGAGGTTGAGAAATTTTGCTCTAGGAATACCCCGGGGGGGATAACACAAGAGTTGACTGACCTTCTCAAAGCGAACATGACGTCGGGTGAACGCAATTTTAAATTGAACCGATTGGTCCTCAAGGGGTTGGATTTTCTCCCGCATGACGTATACCTAACAGCTAGGATTATAGGGAGGATAGTCCAGGCAACTGATTACGACTTCAAAATTTTCGCTGACACCATAAGCCACATTATGGATTTCAGGGAGAAAATTTTGAGAATTTCCCAATTCACCCTGAATTCCACAGATATAATTTTGGAGGGCTTGGACGTTGCTTTGAGTAATTTTGCTCATATTAACGGAGTTTCCCAGGAATCCACCGGAAATCTTGTCGTTAACTTCGTGGGTTTGAGTGGGAAAAACGTTACTGGAGTTGCGTATTACGAAGTTAACTCGAAAGGAAGGATTGCGATTTTGGGGAACAATTCCACCGTCGATAATATTAGCAAGGATAATTTGAAATTCGCCTTATTTTTACCGGAAATCCTGCTGGAGCAGATTGTCGAAGAAATGGGGGATAAAGCAACTGTTGCGGTGGCCATTTTCAAGAAAGACGGCCTCTTCAACACCCGGCAAGCCTTGAAAGTTATCGGATACATTCCGAGTGTTTCATTTCCGGGGTTCGATTTGCCCTTTTACGACTCGCCTTTGGAAATACTGGTCAAACCGTTCAAGAAGAATTACAGGAAGCCGAAGAGTTGCTCTTCCTGGTTTTACGGGCACGACGATTTCTTCACCAACATTTTCGGTTCTTGGGAGACGTATGGAATTCAAACGGAAGGGGAGTTTTTCATGTGCAGGTTTTGGGAGCCCAGACATTACGCCATATTACTGGACGTTGCTACGAATGAGGTGTTGGATTTGCTTTCAATGATCGCCTCGGGTTTCTCTTTGCTGGGTGTTATTGTGGTGTTTTTAACGGCGGTGCTGTTTAAGGTTTGGAGGGCTGAAGCCGGAAGTAAAATTCTGCTGAACTTCTCTTCTGTGCTAGCCCTTCAAGCGATTCTACTCTACGTAGTTGGTGGCGTTGACAGTTACAAAGAAGAAGTTGTTTGTATTTTGGTCGGAAGTTTGCTGCATTATTCGGTTGTTTCCCAATTTTCCTGGATGCTTCTGCTAGGGTATTTGCAGTACAAACGGTTCGTGGTGGTGTACGTGAAGCAACCGAAGCATCTGGTCCTTGTTGCTTGTTTGGTTTGTTGGTTGTTGCCGGTTTTACCGGTTGTGGTTTTGTTGTTATTGACACCCGAAAGCTACGTTCAAGATGAGTATTGCTTTTTGACAGGGAGAGGTCTGTACTTTGGGGTTGCACTCCCTGTAGCTCTGGTCATCGCGTCCAATGGGGTCGTTTTCGCTAGGATTTGCTACGCAGTGAGTTGTGGTGGAGTTGATAATGTTGGGGCCAAGACAGATTTGGCGGTTATTTTTCGGTTGTATTTCTTGTTGTTTTTCCTCCTTGGTTTCACTTGGGTTTTTGGTTTGCTCAGTGGATTCTTTGAAGGCATGGTGATGTCTTACCTTTATTGTATAAGTTCTGCTTTATTGGGGGTTGTCATTTTCGTCTTTTACATTGTATTGAATGACAGGACTAGGATCTTTTGGATGAAGTTTTTCGGGTGCGCTGTTAAACCGACGAATTAGGAAATTGACTGATAGTTCGGATTATAATTTTACTTGTAATATCCGTAATTGTGTAGGTGTTATATTTTGGAGTAACATGATAATGCCATTTTCGTACAGTAATGTAGACTGTAATTTTGAAGTGAGGGTTTAGTAGATGTATTTTTGGTTTATAATTTCAAATATTAAATTCCCTAACTGAGTTGGTTTATAATTTCTCAAGTACCTCATGTAGATTGAAGTGTTTGAAGTTGAAGCAATTAGCCAACACAATTGATTTTATTTTCTCCTAGCGAACTGAAGAGAGTGGTCAAGACACCAGGTCTAGGTTGTTCCATATTTGCTTTTCTCTCTGCATATTTTCCAAACATTCGAGTCGTTAAGATCGCTCAATGTCAAAATAATAAATAGCTGCGTTTAATCACGTTATTCCACACAAGCGAGTGATTATTATTCCTCGCGGTGAATTGTCTCAGGTCTAAGGTCTAACAAGCCACGCGGTCGGAATTGTGGAGGCCGATAAGCTCACCTTTCCCCGCAGCCAACCGCAGTAAACCATCGTCTCGTCCTCGCTGACAAAAAGCCTCCGTTTTCGTACCGAGATCAGGTAAAAGCGAGAGATCATAATAATTTATAGATCATTTGCGAAGAGAAAGACAAAAGCTCCGGGGCCGGGTAAATCAATATGACGGACGGTTCGGAACTTTGCCGTTCAGAGGGCAGCAGCGCGCGAGGAAACCTCCGCAGGAACATGGTGCGAGCCAGCCGGAAATTCCGGTTTGCAGGTGATGCCGGAGTTTCCCGAGCGGTTGCCGCTCTAGCATGCGCCTCGCGGCCTCATATGCGCATAGTCCGGCGTGGACTCACGTTTTCGGTTCTATTTTAATACATTAAGTTGGCTGCCGTGTACAACTTAGGGTGCTTTGAGCGTAAAACACGAATTCCCAGACGGCGGGGGAATTTTTCCGTCGGTAAGTTGCACGATTCGCACGGGGACCCCTAGCGGTCTCCGATTTTAGAATTTCCAACGTCCGCTTTTCGACCGCTTTCCGGCTGGCGGGCGGAAACACGGGGCATTTTGAGGTTGCCTGCTGGCACGCGAGCCGGAAAAATCGAATTTTCCCCGCCAGCCCGCCCGACCACTCGAACGTAATCGTTCGGATGGCAGGTCTAGTGTTTGCACAAGTTATCCGCCTCCCTTTCGCACCTTTCCGCGGAACCGGCGTATTTACAATTTGTCGCCGGACGTTTTCATCATCGCAAATATTTCCCTCGGCGCGATAACGCGCGCCTCCCCCGTTACGGCCCAATTTGCGCCACCCTAATGCTTGAATGAGTGCATGTCGTTTCAGATAGCGAAACGTAAAAATTTTCGCGACTTTTCGATTGGAATTTCGTCGGTAAAATCAACGCAATCAAAGGTAAAGGAGTGCACAATCTTGATAGTTCACGTAAATAAAAGGGTAAACTAATCAGTTGAATGAGAGCCTGTCATTCAAATTCACTTTATTCACCGTACAATTGCAATGACATAATGAATGCAAATGCATGAAAAATTAAAATCAGGAGTCAATTATGAGACAAATGGAGTATTATCTTTTGTAAATTAAGTAAAATTACGAAGTGTTTCGCATCCTAACGTCATGACGTAATTTTTTAATTACATATGTAATTAATTCTCTTATTTCGTGCTTGTGATGTTTTTGATCGGATCGCACTTCTCATGGTTGTAATTTCAACTTGTAATAAACGAACTAACGAATGAATATGTGAGTTTAAATAAGACGAAAATTCCGCGCGTTATCTAAAGCAAAGTTCTCACCATTCGGGATAATTTTGCGAGTGCACCGACCCAGAGTAAGGTCCCGCAATAAGTAGTGAATCGGTGACTTGCGCATTCGAAAATTTCCCGACTTGCCCTTGACGTAAGGCATGCGCGACTCCACTCCTCCCGCCCACCGTCATTAGTCATGCTTATCGCCCATACGCTCGCATGGTTGTCTAAATTTCCACTTTCCTTGCGAGAGTGCGTTCTCTTTCAATTGGCCCCAGCTTACTGCCCCCGATTCAACATTAAAATCCGCCTTTAGGTCAGACACCGATTCGAGCTATTTGCGGGCCCCTTAACCTTTCAAACGAAAAGGTCAGTGTCGTCCGGCGTAAATCTTTAATAACACAATTAACATTAGGACTGGGCTCGGGTTGTCCGAACTCTGGCCTTTCACTTTGGATTCAATCCGAATAATAACGATATTAATAAAATAATCATAATCGTAATAATAATATTAATGACTCATTGGCCAAATAACTATCATCAACTGCACAATAAACTCCGCGATCCCAACTTAGGCTTAACGAGGAATCCGCGGATCCGCTCGGAAAATCTTTCCCCAGCTCCGCCCCGATCCAGACCGTCAAAAATATTAAAAATACACTTGCCTGGGGGAGTTCCAGCAGGAAATTAGATTTCCTCGCGCCCCGTGATTCCCACCTTGAGGAACGAGGGAAGCAGCCCCCCCATCTTTAATATTTCACTGTCCGCCGGACGAATCGATACATTAGAAACCGTACGAGTGCGTCCCGACGGATATTTATGCATTCGACGGGTGAAACGTGTCAAGTGCATCAAGCGATACCGCCGTGCAATTAGAGCCGCCTCCTTCGAGGCTATCGCTGTAACATTCGACGCTCATTGAGTGCCCCAGGCCACTCGTTCGCGCAATTTCGAGCAACAATCGCTTCAAAAACAACCAATTACTGTCGCCTGCATTATCCTTGGGATTCGCTCGTTCGAGATTATTTATTATACTCTTCAAAACGAATTTTTAAAAGAGTATTTCGTTTTGTTTATTCCCTGATGTTTCACGGTAATTTTCACGACTGATTAGTATCGTGTCCAGCATTGTTTAGAAATGCGTAACTTTATTTAGAAATGTGTAACTTCGCTTAGAAATGTGTAACTTTGTTCAAATGTGTGTAACAATGGTGGAGGCGCCGGGGAATTAATTCGATCGTTCCCTTGCCGGTGTGAAATATTAGATGTTTGCGCCGCATATGCACATTCAATAACTAAAAAATCTGATGACAACACATCGACACCCCAAATGGAAACAATTGAGAATTTACACGATGATTCTGGCGGAGGCGCCGGGGAATTAATTCACCGCGTGCATTTCTCACCCGTACGGTCGTACGTACTTATTTCACTCAGTTCAAAGGAGTAAGTTTGTATCACATGAGACAGTAAAAGATGGGTAAAATTATTATAGCAGTAATTTGCCCTTCCGTTAACCTTCCATTACGGACGCGGATCAAGAAATAAGTCCTAGAAAACTCGAAGCTAATGCCTTCAAACTTTCCACCACGACACGAGTATTAATAATTTTACGGGCGATAAAAACCCTTCGAAGAGTGCTATTAAAAGGATCAGAAGGTGACGTCGGATCTTGTAATGCACCAGGAGTAATTGAACGGGTGGGTGGGGGTGTGGAAATTCCAGGGTGTTTTTAGCTAAAATGAAGACCAAAATATGTTTAGGGTTAGTTGATTTTAACGTTGTGTGCAAGTTTTTAAAAAGCACTCAGTACAGGCAAAAGGTTGAAATTTGTAGAAGAGGATCGATGAAGGGTTGAAATTAAGAACTCTACGTTTTTTGGTGAAAATTTAGAATTGACGCCATCCCCAGTGATTAGTGACCGCGGCCTTTAATCAACACAATAAAATCCACCCAAGTAACGTCTATTCACGTGAATTGAAGGTCGTGGGAGTCGGGGGGGTGAATAATTGATACATCGACGTTTAATAAAAGCCAAGGCACTTAGCTTCAACCCGGCACTGCTAATAAACTTGTTTACGGAATCGCGAAACGAGTTCGATGATGCAATTGCAATTGCAATTGCTGTTTGAAGTGCGCCCCGTTTGTTTTTCAACAAGTTCGCCGGGAAAGAGGAAAGTAAAATTTTTAATCCACCTCCTTCCTTAGTTTTCCGTTTCGTCGACCGTCAACCTAATGGTTTTCCATTCGAGTCAAGTTTTCCATTCGCGGACTAAACGATTCGCGAGGGCGATATTTCAGCAGCTGTATTTTCGCCCGCAGTCCCAGAGGGTTTTTCTTTCGTTCTGTGTTCTTGAGTGCCTACTTGGGACATAATGAGTTTCCCTTGTTAGGTTTCGCGAGGTCCAAACGCCCATTAGCGTTCACCGCACTAGGAAATGAATGCCCGGGAGGAAATATCGCCACCCTGGCCTCACCCTCGGTCCGTATGGACGCGGAGAATTGCAGTGCGAACTTGTTATTCGCAGAAGGGCAATTCCGCTACATTTTACATGACAGACATTAACTCGGCTCGCGTTTCGAAGCACATTAGTTTACACGGGGGCGCGCAGTCAAACATCATAACTCGGGTGGCAGATAAAACGTCAGTTGCTGCGCCGAGTGCAGGGGAGATGTGGTTGTGTATTTTAAAGGGAACTTGGAAGATTATGGGTCGTTTCGTTTTGAAATTGTGTTTACGGCGGCCGTGGCTGGGAACTGCAGATTTCGGCGTTTCCTTTTCGCATTTCTTTTATGGTTGGGGCAAATGATATTAACCTTTGTTTGTGGTTTAGTTGAAACTCATTATTTCACTAGGAGCACTGAAGAAATGAAAATTATCGGTAGGATATAATATCATTGTTAACGAATTCTATCCAAAGTTTACACGTTAAATGGCACTCCCCTGAGCAACGTTCGACATTATTTCCATTCAATTGCCGATACACTGCGTCCACAGATGTATTTTCGGTGGACACTGATGAAGAGCCTGAAGGCGAAATTTCAACGGTCATTGTTTCCAATTACAAAGCGGTGCACGTAACATCGTTGTTTTTCCTGGGTGGGCGGGGACTGGGTTGGACCGACCATTAACGAACGAATAGTGACATGAAAAATTGTATTTGCCCCACTCGTCCTGCAAAAACGAGTGATCAAACAAAAGAGGCCACTGCCTATTGATAACCATCAGCATTGACTGGCAGCATGTCATTGTGAAATTCATTGCACCAGGAAGAGTGTAGCCATCAGAAAACAATCCTCCAAGGCTCGTTAAATTTAGTATATTTGAAAAATTTCACTTGAAAAACTTCGTCCATCAAAACATGCGATTAAATAAACCTCTACTGAACGACTCGTCCATCAAAACATGTTTAGGCACTGATTAAATAAACCTCTACTCAACGACTCGTCCATCAAAACATGTTTAGGCACTGATCAAGTAAACCTCTACTCAACGACTCGTGAGAGTAGAACACTACAATAAATCGTCAGTTATTACAGCCAGCCTCCTAATAGTGCAGCACAAATCTCCAGCTGCACGTTCCCTCTCATATAAACCGGATTAACGCGCGTTTTACAACAGTGACAAAGCCCTGAGCGACAGCTCCACCACGTATTTTATATTATTCCGCGGATCTAGCGGGGATGTTAATACACTTCGTAAATAACATCCGCCGTGGCCGAGCTATCCGGCTAATGTGAAAACATAAAGAAACCATGCTCCGGTTTATATTACACCCCTTGAGGGTTGATGTGGTCGGGTCTCCCGTTTTTCCGGCCGTCGCAGCCCCAGCGCCATTGCAAGATCGGCCGACGGTAAATTTCCAGTGCAAGGCATGAGAATTCTTGCGCGGAAAATTCCTGGTTGGAATTCGAAGCACAAACAGTGAAATCCGCATGATATTTTCAGTGCGAAGGTCTTCTTTATGTACGAATGCATTTTATTCGTGCCTCTAATTGGTAACAATTTCAAAATATTAAAGTGAAAATGTTGTATTTTTCACAATAATTATAAGTTTGAAAATGCAATACAACATATTGTTTAATAAATTTAGTTTTGCTTAGAATTGATTAATTTGGCAAAGCTCTATTGAAGCGTCCTACTATTCAAGAAGGGAATCTAAATTAAATTCCCACGAGAACTCAAGAAATGAGGGGCAGGCGAGAATGGAAAATTGCGATTGGATTCCCCGATGAGGGATGCAATTGGAAAAATTCCCATCGACGCATCCCCCACACCCCTTCCCTAGGTCCCATTCTCTCAAAAGAGGACGCTGAGAACCTAATCAATAGAACTTGATCATTCAATTACGAGTGGGGAAAATAAATGACTCGTCGGTGTAATGGGGACGCCGCAGGAACCAGGGTTATCCATTAAAAATTCAAATGGATCCTATAGACGGTTGGGATACTTCGCAATTGCAGGAAACTCATTTATTCGCGTTTTCCTTGGTTTTGAAGAGTGGCTATCCTGAATTATATTACACTCCGGTCATAAAACAGTTTTTAATTTATTTTCATAAAACATATAACAATTGAAATTTTTATAGCGATATCCAAATGTTCGCTCACTCATAATATAATTTTATGGCGCCCTAGCAAACTAGATTCAATCGACCAAAAGGAGTTTTTCCTTTGTGAAAAACACCAGCCACTGGAAAATAAAAGTCAAACAAGGGAAAAACGAGAACAGCGGAAGTATGCGAAAAATTCGTAAGAAACGCCTGTTTTAACAGCCCTCTCTTCCCTGCGAACAATATAGTGATTATTTTAACTGCGTCCACTCCGATCACCCCTGCCCCTCTCGCCCATTTTCAACATCAAAGTCTCCGGGCTCAAAGGGCGAATTACTGACGGAGTGAAACGTTCTCTCTCCCGTTGCTACGGTTTTTTCCCCTGCAACTTTCAGTTTATTATTAAATTTAACCAGAGCCCTCCGGAAAGTAGTAATAAAATGGCGAGAGCCTCCCTTTTATGGGGCTGCCGCCCACCACTCCCGGTCGCCACTCCAACCACCCCCTTTCACTAAGGTTTCTCGGGAGTTCTTTGTTTCCAGATGTAGATTGTACCATTTGTTGGAACTTCCACTTCCGTTGAGTTCTAGTTTCTCATTGATATAAGCTGGCAGTAAGAAAAACCAGTGAATAGCACAGGCACATACAAATACTACAGATCTATATGTAGGCATTACTGCACATATTTCTTACTACTTATATACTATATATTATTATATTTGTTATTTATTAAATGTAGTAACACTGCTATATTTTAAACCAAAAGCTGGAAAATCATAAAATGTGAATCACTTTTATCGGGGAATATTTAGTTTAAATTGGAAAACAAATTTTCAACGCGGTTGTTTTATTATAATATGATTACGACAATGTGCTGATTAATTTTGAGTGCACCCTCATGTTTTCCATAATTTTGATTTAACGTCTCTCTGGTTATTATGCAAAATTCGAATTTTAATACCAAACGTACCTGCGGCATCAATATGTGATTGACGCGCCGGGTACAGTTAGAAAATAAATCAACCCGTTTGCGGCGCGCACAGTCCTAATGAAATTGCTTCTATTCGCCCATATTCCGACCAATATTGCAAAACCGGTCCGGAAAATGCAATTTTGCTCATGAAACGGGGAATGATTGTAATGGGCGCGATTAAAATTCGGAATTGATTCCGAATAATGCATTTCGCGGACCGAATTAATACGCGCTTAATCAGCGTGGCGGGGGCCACTTCAATCTGCCAGAAATATAATTCGGGCTCATTAAATCGTTTGGAATGGAGTTCATCGAAATTGAGAATAGATGCATCGAATTGTTGAATCCCGGATGGTAAACATTACAATTGTGCAAAAATTGAGGAAGTACTGCCCAAAAATTCGCAAAGAAAAGTTAATACTACCACCCGCCTCAAGATAAATGCATCTTTTCTACAACTTTTCGAACTTTATTATCGATGCGATAAAGTTCAAAAAGTTGCACAAAAGATTTCATTAGAAAATATCTCAAACTAAGTAATAAATAAAAAGCAAAACGAACTAATTCGAAGAAGAGTCGAGGAAGGTTCACTTAGGATATTGTTCGTAATAATTTATTCCGACATTTTCCTCCGCAAACCGACGAAAAAGTGCACGTGTACGCCTTGAGCTGTCCCCGGCAATTATTTTGATGGATTTCCTTCACGTAATACGCCACGAGCGACCGAATAAGAGCAATTGGAAAACTTACAGGGTTGCTTTTCGCCCTGCGATTAGGGCCGCATCGGCGACCCCCCGACCCCCGCTGTTCGCCTAACCGAGGAAAGTGGTGCGCCAGACGAAGAAAACATGTTTACCCTGGAAATAAAGTGATTTCCCGCCGCAGCCGACTCCATTTGTTTACAGTGTTGCCGCTGCTCTTTCCTCCCCTCGAGCGGGACGGGGAGGCTTCGCTACCCTTTTTCCCCATTGCACCCTTTCCTCGGTCCCCTGTTCGCTTTAAAAAGGGGCGGGGAGCGACGAAAGATCGCGAGGAGCGAGAGAATATTAATAAAGAGGTGTATTTATGGGGTGAAATTGGATGTGGAGAGGAGGGAGAGTTTATTTTTGGAAAAGACGTCGAAATGAAAACGCCGGAAATGTTCGAGTTGTGAGTGCTCCCAAGCGGTGATTCATTTTCGTGAGAGTTGGGACGCGTCTTGCATTTTGATGTGCCTCGCGTAATTATTTAGTAAAACTTGTCTTTTAGCTCGAGCCACAGGGGCAAGAGTTTACAGCAAGGAGTAGGTTGACACAACTCCAACGTTGAGTCCTGAATTATGTATTATTGTCGCGCTCGTTCCACTGCACTATCAGTCATGCACGTTTTTTTCCCGAACATTACTTCTCCTTTTGAGTTACCAAATATTAGAGTTCGTATCTACATATGTCTCCTCTGAGGTCGTCATTTGGGTTGTCGAATAATTTTTCGCCATTTGAGTGCTCGAATCTTCTTCGACCCATTGAGTTCCCGAATCTTCTTCGGACCATCGAGTTCCCGAATCTTCTTTCGACCATTCGCCCCTCAAATATTCATTCCCCGCACCCCAAAAATCTCCATCAGACCCTCGACTTTCCGAATCTTCCTCCACCTCTCGAGTCTCCGAATTCCATTCGCTTCCCGACTCCCCGACTCTGGATCAATCCATCAAAGTGGATCGCTGGTCCAGGAAGTTGGAGGACCTCTTCAATCAAAATGGACCGGCCCCTCGGAATTTTTCCGCTCGAGGGTCGCGGTGAGGGGACGCGCCGACTGCGGAGGGACAGTAATAAAGTGCAAATTACGAGCAGGAAGGCGGCATTACCATGAGGGGAACCTCTGGAAAGTGTTAAGCGGTCAATTTTACTTGCAGAGATGCGGATCCCGAGTGATTCTTATTCGCGCTGAATGCCCGCCAGAGAGCGCCGACTTGGGGGGGGAGGAGGCCATTTAACATCCCATCATTATTTGTTCTCCAATCAAGTAGAAAGGTCCGATCGATCCTTGTCTTCAGTATTCAGGGCCAGACCCGGCTTCCCTGACGCGGACCGGAGCAGGGCCGGATTTTGGGCTGATTTATGGGGCAGGGAGGAGGCGTAAATTATCCAGGTGGTATTGGATATTGGACGAAATATAGCCCTGTTACATCACTGGAAATCAGGCGTGAATACACGCTTCAAACAAGATTGAATACAAAATGCCATTACATAAATATTGCTGGGCATTGTTTTCTTTTTGGAGGACGGGATATTCCCATTTAACCCTTAAACCTTTAAGACCACATGACTGGTTTTAAACGCGCGTTTTCGAGGTACATGTAGGTGCATGCAGACAGCTGCATTTAGCCGTATGTACCTCGAAAACGCGCGACCCAACACACGTCAAGTGGACAGGTACTAAGTACTAAGCTCACCCATAGCCTCCTACCGTGGGCTACGGTTCACCTCGTCTACTAAATTACTGATTCTAAAAAATCTATACGTTAAAAGTGGTTGAAATATTATATAAACACCGAAGTGTTACGGACACGTGACGACGAAGAGTCGGGGGGGTAATCGAGCGCGAAAATTTCAGCCCGAAGCCATTCCGAAAAACGCCATCAAACACATTAATCACCCCTAATTAATTGCCAGCGATCATAATTGAATTGGTTCGGAGGAGCAGTGCAACGAGCAGCCCTCAATCAAATCCCAGCCCCGGAGCATCAAATCTACCGTTAAAAAAAGCAGACCTACATCAAACCGGTCCACGGTATTATGGGGGATGTAATTGACAGCCCGTGTGATGTACTCAATCGGTTGGAATGTTTTTGATTTCACCAACACCACTCCCGTTTGCTTTTCCCGGCCAAATTTAAACTAACACCGGCAAAGGCAGGCATACATTCTAATTGGACCGGCCCTGCGTGTTATTGAATTATTACGGTTGGGCTGTCTTTCGCACACTGACACGTCTGTCACAGGCAGGCATACGTGGAAATCACCCATTAACCACCTAAATTCAAACATTTAAACAAATGAAAATATGCAAAAGCGATACATCTATAAACCCATTACTTACTGGGATGACCCAAATAGATCAATTCTCCTCGCTGATGAATTGTTTAGTTTAATATCGACTGGAAATGTAGGTTAATTGTAACCACCATCCCCCCCGCAAATCGATACCTGTTTAACAGAGTATCTGTTTGTGGAAGCTCCCAAAACGAATCCACTTTGTCAAACGCCACACTTGGGTGCTCAAACTTCCGATATTGGAATACGCACGGGACCTCTGTTCACTGAACCAAATATTTTTCATTTTGCTGAGTTTTTGGTAACCCCACACCTCGCCACCCCACATACGCGTTGGGGGGATCCGCAATCAATATTTTATATTCAAAACTTTATGGAGCCGCCAACGTGAAGATTGTGTTTCGATAGCAGTCAATTTGGAAAGTGGGGTTCGTTCGTTTTTTTCCTTGTATAGGCGTCGATGATATTAGCTTTTATGGGGGTGTAAAGAGTTTACTCTTAATGGGAAACCTTTTTGCGTCTTTATTCTCTTTTACATTTTTGCTCCCCCTTTACGGTCGATATATCCGTGAATCATCGTGCCTTGGAGTAACCTGTGTTGTGCGAATAAGTGTCACGCATACCCCAACGAAAATTCATATTCCAACGGTCGAAAAAAAATCGAAAATTCCCTCATTTTTACCAGATCCAATGTCACCTTAACAGAGCCATTTTTGCCCCACGCCTTCTTGAAGTTTAAAATTTAATAGGACTAAATCTCTCCGAGATTCGCACCAAATTGTCACACTCGAACACAAAAGGGCCCAGGCGAATGTAATTCATCCAAAGTCCCAATTCTCTTTTGTCACCCCGCTCTGGCCCTTTGATGTCCCCTATTCTGTATTGTAACGTCGATGACGAGGCCCCAAATTAATGGACGCCCTCGCGACTCCAGCTCTCTGAATTAATTCCGAGCGCTGGCGCCCTTAAAATTGATAAAAGTTCCATCGGAGATGATGTGACGTTGCCCTAAGTTTCTTTTCACCGTGATCTCATTAAAGTGCTCAAAGCTCAGCGTTTCAAGGAAGTGTCTCGTTAGGAGTCCCTGCTCCACAGGGGAAAATATTATCCTGTTTATGTTTGTAAACTCACTTAATATGAGCACATCCGCGAAAATTCCTCCCTGGCAAAATGCAATATTTCTTTACAGCCAATTTCTGCTATTAGCGTGAATTGGGCAAAACTATCCCCATGTATAATTTTGTTCGCACGCACTTTCCTTAATCAAAATAAAACATTGTCTGCGATTATCGCGGGAAATTTTAGATGCAAATAGCGAAGTAATTATCCTACATGAAATTGAAGTACGACCTAGAATAAATTCATATCCGTTTATACACAACCCTTCAATTAATTCAAGATCCAAATTTGCTTTTGTTCCACTGTCCAAACAGTGAAGAGCAATTTCCAAGTTGCTCTCTATAAAATTCAGTATTGGCTTGCCGGTGTTGTTCCATCAAATATTTATATTCCACAACCTATATGTATGGCCGAGTCGGGTACGAACTCCACAACGGCCTCTGGCTTATTGGATAGTATTTGGAGAGTTAGTGCATTTCCATCGGAAATCGATGTTTCAGACCAAACAAGCACTTCTCGAATTGTAGTCCCCTTCGTTTTTATGCGTTTGCTTTCCAAAGCTCGCCTTAATTCTGTTTGCCATTCCATTCTCTCCGGACGTTTGTGACGTACGTATCGCATTTCGCAATTCTTCCTTCAATTTTCGCACTTCCCACGGCATTTTTGTTCAGTAAGGTAGATAGGTATGCCATATTTTTGGACCGAGGGCGTGTGAAAAAAATAAAACACAATAGTGAGTTACACAGAGTGAAAATAATAGTCGCAAATGAAATGTGGCGTTTCCCTGCAATATATTTCCTTGGATTATCATTCCGAAAAACTCCGTAGGAAATCCCGCGATATACATCACATTCACCGGGCGATTTCCCGTGCCTGTTCCACATTTAATAGCCCTGCGTTTCCACAACGGCGAATGCTTCAATTTCCTGGCAGTTAGCGTGCATTTTCAGCACGGTCCGCCGTTGAAAACGTCATTTCCCAAAACGCTGGCGATATGTAATTTCGCGTGCCCCCGTGGAAAAATGTTCCCAAACGAACCGGTTTCCCGCCAACAAGACGGAAAAATCGCCTTCCCTCACGACGAAGTTCTCGTAAATACGACTAGAAGCTTGGCGTATCCGATTTGAAGTTCAACTTAATTCCGAAGCGCTAATGAAATTGCCCCGGCGAGCTTCTCGCAGTCGGTTGCAGCGGCGATTAGCAAATTAAAATATTGCACGTAATCATTACAAACATCAAAGCTAATTGCAGTACAAAGAGGAAATCGGGCGGAATATATTCCGAGGGAAAAACGCTCTTCGCTCACAACAGTTTTGCTGGGGGATTTTTTTTCTACGTTGAACTGCTGTGCTGACAGGATAGCTTTATTCGTGTCAATCGTAGTGCGAAACTGAATTTAGCGGCTCGCTGATTTTGAATAATGGCTGATAACGTTTCCCATAATAGACTCGATTGTCACGTCCAGTTTTGGAGCTGCCCCATTATTACGGAGCTTGTGTGCGCGAGCCACCATCCAACCCAAATCGCCATTATTCGCTGACCATCATGAGTCTAAAACCATTATCCTTCTTAACCTAAGTGAAGTAGGTACCTACGATTTTCACTCGGCACTCGGTTTTGGAGAGTATCAAACATTTTTCTCACACATGTGGTTTTAATTAACAATCTTTAGTTTTTATACTCTTTTCATTATAAATACATAGATACGTAGGTACTGACCGCACAACCGTCACTTGCCGCTGAAGAAAAGCTGCGCGGTGTGACCTGCATTGGAGGACTCCTCTACTACCTGCGCTAGTTTCAAGGTCACCGGCGAGGCCTGGCTGTGAAGGCTGTAGTTAACTTTGAACAGATCATTCTTGATATTACTTATAGGATTGTTAGTTACAGCATTTATCGTGAAGAGAATATAAAATACATGTAAGGAAAGCAATTCGTTTATTAATATACGTAATGACCAAAATTATTGCGAATTAATGAATTGAAATGAATCGGGACTTTTTCTGCTGAAAAACTGATACGCGAGAACCTAATTAGAACATTCTTGGACAGCATTCGAGTCTCCAAATCGAGACGTCTCCACTTCCATACGTATCCCTATTTGCAGTTGATTAACCCCCAATGTCTTCCGGTGTATCTCCACAGCAACGGGATCCTTATCGCTGATTGCCTTGCAATTTGCTGCGCGAAATGTCAGCTCAATTATCCTCCATTGAGCTCCGGCTCCGGCTCAAAACCAATCAGCGCCTGCAATAATTCCCCCGCTGCACTGGACCGGCTAGATTAGATTGATGCTAATTCAAAATTGCCAATCAAACAGTAGAAATCCTCCGCGTCGCGGGTCACACAATATGGCCAAATAGAATGGCTAATATATTGGCCCGGAGCCATCGGGAGGTTTACAGAGGAAACGTACCTAATTTCCGTGCATGCGAATTCCGCTTGCGGTATTTGCGAATGCGGCCGGATTCAGTAGCTACGGCGAACACGCAATTGAATTACATACTTATTAACCGAATTACGCACTTGATAACCGATTTAATGCAGCGTCACCGCGAACTCTGATGACGGGGGGTTGTTGCCGGAAATGGATTAATACGGGAAACGGCGGTCTATTGGAATCCAATTAATTTGGGACATATTAATTGTGTCGATTGGACAGACAGAAAGAACTGCGGAGGGCCGTAATCAAATTAACTTGGAACATTACATGCAGCGGTTGGGACATTCAGCGTTTGATTTCAAACATTGAAATTTGAACATTCAGCTTCCAAAATGCGAATAATTTAATTTCATGGTAACAAAATTATCAAAGATTTATACTAATAAATGCTTGGGTATTTTCTTATAGCGTATATCAGTATATATCATACATAGTACAGTATAGCATGGTATAAATAGTGTAAGAAATGTGTTTCAGAGAAATTCCACGAAAAAACCGCACGAAAACGCGCAAATTCTAACGGAAATAATAATGAAAACAACCGGGGAATTAATGTCCCGGCGCCTCCGCCAAAGTGCGCCCGATCTATCGATTTTTGGCAATTTTCCCGATTTTCTCCAATTTTCCTCTGATATAAAATAGGTAGGTTTAAGCTCCACCCTAGATATTTAACCTAAAAATGGTTCCACAAGTAAAAAAAGTTGAAAAACGTTGCTTTGAGGGATAGAAAGAACAAAAATAGTGTTGATTTTCTGTTTCCCTCAAGAAATTGTTTCCGATAGTACAGTACAAGAGGGTGAGAATGGCTGGGGCGGTGAGAGGGTGAGGATCCAATGCACTGACTTATGCCTCCTAATTCCGCTGAATGTTGGGAAATTGCGCAACGCACTGGCTGCAGTGGAATCGAATATTTAAAATGAAGGAGCGAGTAAACAACAAATTTATTGGGGCAAAGACAGCGACACATAAAATCGAATTCGAATGGGGGAGCAGATGTCGCAAATTCCGCCTTCCTGCATATTTCATTGAATATATTGCCTCCGCTGAAGCACCGAGGGAAGAATTGAATACGGGAAGAGTAGTGTTTGCCGTAGTCATCGATTCGTGAGGGAAATACACCGGGGAGATGGGCATTCCCTGGTGGGGGGTTAACTGAAAATTTCTTGGTTTAAGTTTTGGTAGAAGAAAATAGAAGGAGTAATGGAAAATGAGAAAACACTTTAAAATGTGGGTAAGGTTCTGTAGATTCCTAAACGGATTACGGCGAGGGGAAAAGTGAATCCGGAGCATCAGAAAAGTGGAAAAAGGATGAGCCGAGGCGGCGATTAAACTGAACCGTTGGTTTATCCGATAATTTTTTTTAATTCGGGTTAATGTCTCGGAATAAATAAAGATTAAACTGTTCAGTTATGACTGTAATAATGGCGGTTTTAGGGGAGAAAAATAATATTTTGAAGAGGGAGAGGCGCTCTTTAATAAGCAACTGCATCCTCGCTTTTCGGTTTAAATGAACCATTTAAAACGCGAAAATGAGATTCAGCTGCAGACCGGGCGAGTTAGACTTTAATGTCCAGCAGGAGAAACAAGTACATAATTTAAGGGAGAAAAATTCTCCAGTCGCACAACGTTTTAAGAGTTCTTTCTGTTGCAATTAGAGAGTTTTAAGGGCGTCTTATGAATTATGGATGAGAGTTTTCAAGCAGAACTGGTATAGTGTAAAAAAGATAGAGATCCTCTATAATGCTTCTCAAAAGAAAGCCTAATACCAATGAGGATGGACCTCTGTGAAGATATGTAGTCATTGCTCATACTCAATAATCGAATGCTAAATATCGAGTCGATTTTCAACGAGTCAATGTGGTAGAAACGAAATTGTGGCCTCAAGATGATTATGGAGAACCGAAAATGTTCAACACGATCAAATTATATACGTTGCGGTGGTGGCGGGAAGAAGTAGAAACTCGTAATCGACCATTCTCCCTATTAAAATTTCATCCCCTAAGTAAAACGGACGTAGGAAGCGAAATAATTTCCTATTTGAGCCACGCCGCCGCCTCAAATTTTTCCAGAGCTCCACCTTGGCTCAGGGACATCCCGGAATTATTCAGACGGCAGGAACGCATTCGAAATTAAAAAGCACCCCCCTCGCACCTCCCCTTTCATCCTGTAAACAGTCCCAGGCGTCGCGAGTCTTCCTCAAATTTTAAAGAGCACCTTGTTAGGTATTCATGGCGCATTTTACCATTTGTCCTGGGCTCCGACGAGCTCACAATTAAAACCAGACAAAGAGCCTCCACGAGTCGAAGGGGGCGAGGGTGGAGGGCGAACGAATGCCCCCCTCCCCCCCCCTGAAATGCGGGGTTCATAACGCATCTCTCCCCATACGCATCCAGGTCATATCCGGGTCACGTGGGAGGCCTTCAAGGGGGAGGCGTTGGGATGAAAAGTCGTGTGTGGCTCTTCGGGGAGATGAGCAAACAGGGTGGCGCTTTATGTTCCGGGAACTGAATATGCATGGAGTCTCCATTGATTGGAGGAGTCTTGGTTGCAAGTTTCGATTTGCGCTGGTTTGAAATTGCTTGTTGAAATTGCTTGCGGTGTTATTGGAAATTTGTCTGGGGATTTCGAATACTGCCAACAAAAAACTAGTTTATGTTATTGTTGATGGGAATCTCTTCTAATGCTCAACATAATGTACTTACTTGCGCATACGCCATTCGGTGAAATTTTGTACACCCTTATAATTCCTTGAAAACCATCGTAATGTTCGACACGCAACTAAAATAAATTTATTTCTGTTACAGGAGTTTGCCAAGGGATCCAAGTCCAGGTGAGTTCCTTTCATAAACAGTGAATAATCTCGAAATCTTTCTATTGGGTATGTGGATTCGTATTCGTTTTCGTATTGGAATTCGCATTCGCATCTATTGGAATTCCCATTCGGAGTCGTATTACGTGATAAATGATTGTGAAAGAGCAGGAAATGTGACGTTTCCACATGTTCCTGCAGACTACGTCCAAAGTAATAGTTTTCAACGCCGGATGATCCGGCGAACCAGATTCTTATTTGCTTCGAGGAAAATTACTTTCCGCCCGACGTTGCTCATCTAAATAAGGAATTGCGTCGCTCCTCCTGATTACCTCCCATTTCCCTCGCCACGCGTGCTACATCCGAACCTGCTCCCCGGACCCAAACCCCCCCGTAGCTGTCGCGGGGAGAATTGGGGATGACGACCGGCTCAAATTAAATTTTAATATTCCCTCCTCCACCGGATAATTCCTATTGATTCGGGAAGCGGCGGCACCACCAACGGAGAGGCTCACGAGGCTGCGTGGCAGCCGGCACACTTTCCAATAACACTTCCAGTGTTTCAGCGAAAATTGAGTTTGATTCCGAAGTATGGATGGCGGAGAATCGAATTAAAACTTGAGCGGGGAATCACAGGAGAGATGCGACGCAATCGAGTTATGGGCTCACCGGTTCAGTTTCGCCGGGCAAAGTTTAAGTTTCAATGTGCGAAACGTCCGTATTGGGAGGCTCTTTTTTGACGCCTCTTATTTTGTAAATCCTTCGTGATGGGAAAAGTTTAATATTCGTGCCAACTGAATGGGAAAATTTCACTGTAAACATTGTGTCGAACTTCAGAGCGAGTAAGAAATCAAAATTTCTGAGAATGTAGTTTACAGTGAGTGCTTATTAACTCAATCCATGATGGAAAAATGAGATTGTTCGTTTCCCAATTGCTCGGTAAATTGCTTTGCGGCTCCACTTCCACCTGAAATGGGAAAATCCGCGTCTAGACGTCTGTCTGAGGAGGCCGCGAAGTATCTAATTCCCATTAAACCACTCAGCGTGTATCTGTGAAACTTCCCCCGTACATGGGGCGGTGCAAGACGATCTGCAGGTGATTCCCCTGCAGCCGTCAACGACTCAGTGGTAACGGGAACCGCCAAATGCAATTAAAGGGAAGAACAGGCTCTTCAACGTTGAGGGTGCATCTTGCCTCGTGGAATCGAGTTAAGTTATTGTGCCTGGCCTAATTTGCGCCACTCACTTTAATTGAATTGGATTAGGAAGAACATAGAGATTCACTTTGATTTATTTAGTGGGAGACGTTGCGCTAATGATTAAGTGCTGAGATGCGAGAACACCTTCGATTGATTCTAGGGGTGTGGGGCGGGTTAGGGGCATTATGGGGAGTAGGTGGGTTGGAAGAAAGGATGAGGAGGTGGGTGGGGAAGTGAGGAGTGGAGGGAGGGGAGGTGTGGAAGGTAGGGAAGTGAGGAAGGTGAGGATGCGAGGAAGGTGAGGATGGGAGGAAGTTGAGGAACGAGGTGAATGGGATGGTAGGGTGAGGAAGGAGAGTGAGCTGAATCAATCGAAAGTCTCGTCAATCAACCCCCGAGTAAGTGGGAGAAAATCCAAATCAAAAGGAGCTCGCAAACAATAAAAATGGGGGCCAATAAAACACCCCCATCCACAATTCTTATTGTTGTTTTGGCGCAGCGGGGGAAAATTGCTGCGTCATACGCACAATGAGAGGAATTCCCTCGAACGAAAAGAAAGGACTAATTAATTAGAGCCCTAGCGTTGGCAGCACTGTAACGAGTAAAACGTCTGAGGTATTCAGAGCGTTCGCCATTGGGTTCCATTAGCGGGAGAATGTATTGCGGGATTCCCGAAGGAGTTATCAATTACTTTTCTTTCTAATGAGTGCTTGCTCTTCGTATTCCGGCGGTTTCTCGCCCCCTGGCTACCCCACCCTAACACTCACAACCTCCCTGCTCACCTAACGTTAGTCCTAGTAACTCGCCAACGCCACACAATCTCCACAACCCCCAACCCTCAACCCTGGCAACTTTCAACCCCCGCAACTCCCAACCCCCTGTAACCACCCAATCCTGCCCAGCCTCCTACCCGAAAGTCGGCCATCACTTTGTTTTCCTCGTTTTTCCGCATCTAGTAGTCAGCAGTGGAGAAGGAAGCTACTTGTTACTCTTGATTGCGGGAATTTTTCCTCGGTTTTGTAGACACTTCATCAAGTACCCCGCTTATTATACTCTTCAAAATGAAGTTTTTATACTCTTTAAAAAGAAATTTCGATTTCCTTCAAAACCAAGTTTCTATTCCCTTCAAGATGAAGTTTTTTATTCAATTCAATTAATTATCATGTCATAATTAATTCAACTTGAAGGGCTCTACATCCCCTCACGTTCCGATTAGAATTTACATCTTTGGAGAATATGTTCCCAGTTGAAATCCTTTGCCAAGGCAAAACTTCCGCCCTAGTTCTCATATATTTTAACAAGTTAGGACTTCAACCCCCCTGAATGAATGAATCACTTCCAAGCGCTTTCTCTCGCGATTTTCACCCTCATTCTTCCCCCGTTTCATCCCCAATATTACACACAGTCAACCCTAGGGATCCGCACGATCCAGTTCTTTCCCAGAAGTGGTAAACTTATACTGTCACGATCGACCCCCTTCACCATGGCAATTCCCATTAGAAATTGGAAAATGGGGGGGTGGAGTACGTTTTCCCCAATAATGGCGGAATACTTTCCTCTAATCCCCTGTGAATTTTTTCGATATCATTCGATCTCCTTTCACATTCATAATTGCAGCAATCAGTAATTATTCGCAATTTCGTGCTGTGAAATGATCAGCCGCAATTATTAAACAAATTGTAAAATTTTATGCAAAATTTGCAGAAATTAGCGAATTGTAAACAACATCCATGACTGCGGCGTCCGCATTTTCGAACCCGAGTGAAATATTGCACGGAATCCCGCATTTCGGCAAAAATCGGACGCCATAATATAATAGCGGGCCGAATGAAACCATCCGCCGGCCGAGCGAAACCGTAATTCATCTCATGCAAATTTAAAATTAGTAATCGGGCCGTGAATTATCCGAATTTATTTTGACGTGACATCGTAAAACAAAGGGCCTCGGGCACAATGGGCGTGTGTTGTCCGCCATCAAAAAACAACGCGCGGGGTGGAAATAATTTGGGCGACAAAACGGAACGTTGGTGTTGGCGAGTCCGTAGTAATTATCGCTGCAAATTTCCGCCCGAAAAGTCCCCATCCGACCCCCTTTGCTGCGTAGTGCAGCCGTTGGTTTTCTCACTCGAACTATTTATTTATTAATTTATGAATTTATTAATTTAATAGACTACCATAAAAATTGTTGTCCACTTCAAAAATGACCTTCTTGCATTTGATAAATTGGGAAGTATTTATCCAATGCCGCATGGTAAAGGGTGTATGCTACATGAAATGGCCGACTCCAGTTCCCACGACTGGCCAAAATCAATAGGGTCCGGCTCACCCTGACATAAATTATGTGGCGCCGTATCAAATTGAAAAACCTGTCCCTCGGGCTCCATCCAGGTCCCGGGCATGTAAATTCTTCCCTGAGGGACCGAAATCTTTCCCCAATAAAACCGGGCACGTTAGCCCCCATAAAAAGAATAAAGAGTCCCCCTGTCCGAGTATTTTTCAGTTATCTCCAGCGTTCCGGGGCCTATTCTCGTCGGAATCGGCCCTTCTCCGGGCCCCATTTGCATAATTCTTTTGGGGTTAGTCGGGCGCGGGGAAAAAATAAACCGATCTAATTTGAGTCGCGAAACATTTACCTTGCATTACAAGGACCCTCGGATTCTTATCTTAATGATCAGGCGCCCGGGGAATTAGGGGAGAAGGCAGACCCGGCAGTTTTTGGGGGCAATGTTGGTGTTTTTGGGAGGGGAAGGCGGACGTTTTGAATGTAATTTCTCGAGAAATATGTGAATTTCATTAGTCTTTATTGTACTTCCAGTTAAAAGTAATGTTGCTCAACAATTTTGAATTAAATACCTTCCTGATTTATTCTTCTGGAAATGTATTTTCAAAGGGGGATTTTTATCAAATTTTATATGTATATCATATTACGTATTTGACTCGGAAGAAACGACAGGACAAGTGTCCGGAACGAGGCCCCCTAATTGAAACATAAGTACTGTTCGATAGTCCTCAGACAAACAATATAACGAACCCATCTGTTCCCCTATGAATACCAAATTGACTTGTAAATGAACTGAGCGGAACGGCGAAACCGTTCCCCGACAAATAAATCCCGAAAGTCCGCAAAAGCGAAAAGCAATTAAATCAAAAACTCAAATAAATAACACAGCCATTCCCCGTCTCGATGCGCCCACAAAACATTCAGCGCCCCTATATTTATACGCCCGCTTCGCCCCGGGTTCTGGCTGAATTTGCATGGAAACAAAGAAACTTTTTTACGGTCACGGTGAATTTGACGAAAGGAGCGGAAGGAACGGTAGGTGGAGGAAGGTTGTTGTGGAACAAAAGGGCTGGTTAGGAGCGTGTGCGTGGGCTGAAGTGCCACCTTCATCCACATCTAGGAGGAGGATGAAAGGGACTAGTTCAACTGAAGGGATGCAGGTTGGAGTTGAAACTCAACAATTTGGTAATCCTGACATGATAATAGAAAAAAAATTCTTCCATCTTCTCTGAATGATACGTGAAAGTAAAACAACAGAAAAAATCAATGGTTTAGTAATGAGGTGATGCGATGAGGATATGAAGAGATGAAGAGAGGTGAATTTTATAAGATGTGCTAAAAGATTGAGTGGGACTTGCGGAGTTCAGTGGAAGCAGCTTTGAAACGGCGCGTTTGAAAAAATTGGGTCGACGTATATTTCTCGAAGGGGATGACGTCTAGGAACGCAGGTCTCTCTGATAGTTCCCGTGAAAGGAAACGGCAGCGAAGCTGAGCACAAAGAACCCAGAGACACAAAGGTCCTGGGACGTATAGAATTTGAATTAATATCTGGGAGGAACGCGGGTGAATTGTAATGGGCGCCCTTTGCTTCCAAGTCGACGTTGTCTCAGCGGTTTCTTTCTGCTGTTTTATTTCCACGTATCGATCTCTTGCATTACAAGTCACCAATTTCTCATTGTTGGATTCAATTTCAACCAATATCTCCTTAAGAATGCGTAATGATCAATTCACTTGATCTTCTCACGAAAGGAGTATTTACGTTTTCAATGGAACGGGAATATTTCGCCGTCAAATTGGCAGTCTAAGAAAAAAGTCAGACTTCTCCCCCAGTTAAATATTTTTTTAACCTCCTTTTTCCTTAATGCTCCTCTTCAAACTCCTTCAATTTAAAAACGTTTGTTCTGCGACCCCAACGCTCCACGCACCCTCAATTCTGGAGAGGTTTTCCATTTCGACCTCCTACTTTCCTCGGGGAAGAGTTGTCTGTAATCTACTCCCCCACGTTTTCACATAGGAGTAGGTCTGTCTTCAGCTTTCTACTTTCCTGTTGTTCTCTTGGGACGGCCTTGAAATATTGGCGTATTCTACTATTCTCGCTGCTCTCTATCTTCCAGTCCTTTTTTGGGGAAATGTTCAATGTATTTCATGTGCATCCACTTTTTCCCCCAATGCGTTTTCTTATACCATCGCCTGCTTTTCTCTAGGAATAGTTGATCTGAATTCCCCCCCCCCCCCCCACCTCAGGAAGACCGCCACCGGAAGCCCCATCTCTAAGATCCGAGTCGGCTGCGGAGGAAGAGGCACCCTTTGTTTCGAATATGACAGAGAGGAGCCGTAATAAATGAGAGGCCATAATTGAACGTCGAAATTCCCGCTCGCAGACGAGCGGTAATTGGAAGCCTGAGGAAGTTAAAGAGCGGCATTATTTCGAATTCGGAGTGATTATTTAAAACAAAGTGCGCGCGTGTGTGCGCCCCTACGCCGATGGTTAAATATCCCCGGTTAACGTGGGACTTGGGGGGATGAGGTTTTCCTACAAAACAATGGTTCAACCCTTGCGGGTAGGCGAATCTTAATGAGCGGAGTCTCGTAACAGATTGGCTAAAATAAAATTAATGCTCGAATCGAAGGGGAGGGGTTGCTTTGCTTTGAACTCCGCACGCCGCTTTATTGCACACATTCGCGTGTGCCGGATGTAACGGTCTGAATTTCACGTTCGGGCGAATTCTGATTGGAAATCGGAATGGATGGTACTGGATACTTTATACTTGGTACTAGGAGCTTGGTACTTTAAATTTGATACTTGGTACTTTGGTTTAGGCATCGGTCATGGGTTAACGTGTCCGTTTTAAAACGTAACGACGCCTTTTCAAAACAACTGCAGTGGCCCCACTTCTATTCGAAATCATGGCTGCAGTAAAACGCGAGGTTAGGGCGGACAGGGCCATTCAATTAAGTCGTACGTAATAAAACCGCGGACTAATTTAGTTTTTACCTTCTCCAGACTACTAGTTTTATGACAGGTGTCGGGGAAAAGTTGTGTGCGGCTAGGCTCGAGCCTCGGCCATTTTTACCCTTTATGGGGTCGTTGAAAATTTAATCGCCCTACTTGAGGTCGCCCTTCTACCCTTGACAGCCGCACTTTGGGCGGTGGCGACCCGAATCCCCCATATTATCGATTTTGTCATTAGATATGGTCGTATTTTTATAACATAACACTTTATTGATTCCGGAAATCACAACTGAGAACAAAACTAAGTTTTTTTATTTAATTTTTTAAGACAGAATGGGAAATTTTAAACTGTAATTGAATCGTCGCTCTTCTTTAACTCCACTGAGGTTGATAACAATTACCGGGTTAATAGTAATTCCAAGTATCGCTAAATTCTTAACAATCTCACCTTAACCTTGCACGATTAATATTCGAAATTCCGAATTGAGGGAGCAGCCACGCTGCAGCCAACCGCACACAAACCCCCCGGGATTTATAGGCAACGGAAACTACCCCCGTAAAACTGCAATTATTACAGTGGCGGCGGCGGCGCTTGGCAGAAAACACATCGGGAGGTGGAATTTAATATTAGGCGCGCGGAGGGTTTACCTTATGAATTTATGGCTAAACGGTCGGCTTCGGTTTTAATTATCGCCTACACTACCCCCGACACACTTTAATTGGAGGCGAAGTTTGCCCTGAATCCATTCTCCGGCTGCGATCAATCAAACAGGAAGTGTATGGGAGCGCGTCAATAATTCAGCCGAAATTATTTCCTTCGGCTCACAACTGCAACCTGTGAGAGATTTGAAAGTCAACAGTTGAAGAAAGTTGATGAAAACTGTTGGTAATTCCAAGGTTGTACCAAAGATCATTCCTTGGTTATTACCAAAAATTATTCCTCGGTTATTACCAAAGATTATTCCTTGGTTATTACCAAAAACTATTCCTTGGTTATTACAAAAGATTATTCCTCGGTTATTACCACTCGGTGTGATCGCGGTCGATTTAATTATTTCCAATGAAAACTCAACCCCGAACCGCAAAACACCCTCGAAAACAAAACAGAAAACAATTAATCTCCTGCTCCCCCAAGCGTGAATTACTCACCCACCTCGAGCATTTAATAATGTCGGAATCTAGGTGAACCCTTGGGAGGTCGAGGGCGGCTGCAGGACCAACAGCGTTGTTAATATTATCTATCGGCAACTTTAATTACCCGCCCATACTAGATTAAAGGGTAATTTGCGCTCCAGCACTTCCCTCCAGCAGGCTCGGCGGAGCATTGGAGGAGCATTAGCGCCCCAGGGGCCGGTGCAAGGGCGAATTAATTGGCCGTCTGATTGATCAGGGATTAAGGCGCTTTTCGTCAACACGTCTCCTGTTGCATCGACTCTACGGAGTTTGCTTCTCAACACCCAACGTACGAGTAATGTCACTTACTCGTCAACATTTCTCCTTTTGCGTTGGGTCTACAGCACTCACCTTCAGCACCCAACGTACGTTACTTATTCTTTAGTCAGCAGTTGCCCTTAGGTAATTTTACTTATTCCTCGGTCAGCAACTGCCCAAGGACTTTGAGGCACTTCCAGGCAATCCGCCCCACATCAGCCCAACCCCCGACTCGAGTGAAGAAAAAATGCTCTCCTAGGGGAAGTGAGACGTTTGATTTATACGGGAAGCCTCTCAAGGGGTGAATGCGTCTTATATGGCGGTCGGGTTTTTGCTGGGACGCTTTTTTCCTGAAGGGCTTCGCCCGCAAATGTTTCCAGGGGATGTGGGCCGTTGCGGTAAATCTCCAGATTGCGCCGGCCACTTCCCAACCCTCTGCATTTTTTCCCTCGTTGATCGCGAGCGATCGCTTCGGGAGCGGTGTGTAAAAATGTTTGTTGTGCCGGGCGAAAGGAGGACGCGCCCGCAAGGAAATCCACTTTCTGGCGGATTAATCCGGAAATTAATATGGGATGGATCGATCTTGTCCCGGCCCTCGGCTCGATTGGCGCGACGCTCCTCCGCATCTCGGGCGACCACCAATCCAATTAATCGCGCCGAGCACATCAGGACAAACAGGCCCTTTGTCTTTGGCCTGTCGGATGGAAAGTCCACTTTCTCGCTTTCCACGTCCGGAACTCGGACTCGGACCGCATCCCTCGTCTTGAGACGTGACGGCAATACCTCAGCGCGGGGTTATTAGTATTGTTGCTGGGATAACCAATCAGCGGGGGCTTTCGGTCGGGAAAGCCGATTAGCGGACGTTGCGTTGGGGAAAATGGCAATAGTTTGGCGTGGAGGAACGTCAGCTTTCTTAACGCGGTAACTTCATTTGCCCTCATCATATGAGTAGTGTTCATTTTAATTTTTCTATTCATACCACGTACTTGTCCATTTTTATTATATTTTTATGCTCTTCAAAACGAAATTTGTATTTTTTATTTTCATTTAATAATTGAAGGGCTTATTGCAAGAAGTAGTTAAACCACATATTTTTCAAAAGTGACTGAATTACATTTTAGTATAGTACAATAGAATAGCAAGCCACCACCAACATATTTTAGCTATATTTCAAGAGATCAATCCATGTTTGAAACAATAGCCTAAATAAAGAAATTTTATATTCAACTTCACCCTAAGCCACAAACAATTTTTTTCCTGTCAAGGGGCTTACGAAAATCAACGCCCCCATTAATTACGCCCCGAAATGACGACTTAATTTCCAGTCCTGAGTCACGAGTCGTCATTCGCAGTCGTGAAGGGATTATTAGCCGTCCTTTGCCTTTCCCTTTTATTTGTTAGATGGAGAAGACTCAGGGGCGTCTCGGGTTGCGAAAACTTCCGTCTAATTGGCGACAGAACGAACGAAATCAAAATCGTCTCCCTTTGATATTTGAACTGCAACACTCCGCCAGACGTTCGGATATTCCCATTCAGATTTATATAATTACATTCCGGGAGAAAATGCGACGCGACGCCTCCGGAAAACTTTTCATCCGAATGCATTCGGTAATATAAACGTCATTCGATGTTTTGGATGACGTACTCCTGAAATTTGGATTGCATTGAGGCCTACTTTCTATTTCCAAGATTCGATTTATTTTTAGGTGTGCAATAGAAATGATTTTCACTCAAAATACTGAGAATAAGGAATGGTGAACAATGAATAGAGAATGAATGGTGAACAATAAATAGAGAATAATGGTGAACAATAAATAGAGATGAGGAATGATGAATAATAAATAGAGAATAAAGAATGGTGAACAATAAATAGAGAATGAGTGATGGAGAGCAAGGAATAAAGAATAAGGGATGGCGAGCAAGGAATAAAGAATAAGGAATGGAGCGCAAGGAATAAGTAATGAAAAATAAAGGAAAATAACAAGAAACGGGCTACCTACACTGAACTAATGGAAAACCCTAAGGCTAAAGCAAAGGGATACCGGAGGAGGGTGGCAGGGGTGGCAGGGTGGGAAATGGCTTCGCGGGGGAGAATTATTACCCCGGCGCCTCCACCATAGTGGCCTGTTGTGGCGACCGCACCCGCAGGCCGGCCGTAAATTCCCCGCGTTCAATGCGCCCCAGTAAATCCCGATAAAAGTGGCGATTTCCCTCAGGTTATGCCCGCCACCGATAGCCGTAACGCTAGCTGGCCGATTCAATGCACTTTATCGCTGAAATATCATGTAGACGCTTGCGGGGGTTGCATTCGCTGGGAAATGGAGAGTCGGCGAGTCCGAGGCGTGAATGACTCATAAAGACTTATCGCACCGAAGTTGATCTTCTGGGCTTGTCCCTTGAGGTTGTCCCCTGGGGGTGGTCCCTTGAGGTCGTCCCCTGAGCTGGTCCCTTGAGGTCATCCCCTGAGCTGGTCCCTTGAGTTCCTCTCCAAGGGTTCCCCCCCATGATGGGGGGAACCCCCTTGCGGTCCCCTTGGCGGTACGTGTGTTCGCATTTTCCCCAACGTTTACGGAACGCACGGTCGCTGGGGAGGCCGCACTTTTCATTTTGGGGTTCGACCGAATTTAATCCACTCTCAACGTCCCTATTTGCCTTGCTTTATTCCTGGATGTATCCTGGACGGGGGGGAAATTGATTAAAAATTCCGGACGGGTCGAGATTAGAGGGATTGCGCGCCTGAAAGAGCCCACCTTGTCCCGGATGAAATTCGGGCAGCATGTTTCGTATTTGTGGGCTCCGGACCGCAGAACAAAAACGCGGATGCTCCAATTTATTTTTTATTTTGAAAACAAAGCGCTGCGGGTTTCAATGGCGGTCCTATAACGGTGGCCCTTATTTGAGGGCTTAATCACAGGTGTCCAACTTGACCAAAGGGCAGAGTTCGATAACAAACGTATCCCTTTGACTATGGAGTTGTAAATTCGTGCAGTGCCAATTCCAAACTGTGCTCGTTAAAACTGCGAATTGAACAATTTAAAATTATAACTTTACCTCCCTCCTTCAACCCTCAACTTGTCGTATAAATTAGGAGGTCCGGCGCTGCTAAGCCAACTCGGTGAGCAGAAACAACCCCCAACCTCAATTCCCCGCTTGAATTAAGGCGCAGGGACTTCACAGTCACCCCCCTGGGGATTTCGGGGGTGGAGGTGGTTTGGGGTTGTTCCAAATATGCAAGAACGGATCTGGGGCGGCCGTAAATCAGGCGGAGGGGCGGGCAACGCCGCGACGCTGCCCGACGCCGAGCCGAAGGGCGTAAAAAACTTTTAGTGCGCATGTAAATTTTTTACTTAGCCTCCTGCTATCCTTGCCGCATTACGACTCGTTACAAGAGTAATGCGGGATGGTTGCGGGGCAGATTTACGGCCCTGACGTGCGGCCTAAACAAAGGTAGTAAATGCTTCATCGAGGGGGCGGGAGTCGAGGACTTCTCCGAGATTACTGCCTCCTGAGGAATTCACGACTTCCTCTTAGGTGGGATCCCAAGGTCCACCCTAACCACGCGCAGGTACTTGATTAGTGTGGTGCACCTAATTGCACCTCTAAAAACCCGAACAGTTTCAATGTGCCTTTCTCGCATTAATATTTCAGAACGAAATTTCATTGTCAAATATTGACGTTAACCCTTCTGGATTAAATAATGTAAATAAATACATCGATTCCTGCGGAGACAAGGGTACCGCCATCTTAATTTGACCATTTTAACTCAACTTACATTCGCTACCCCGCTCGTCATTTGCTATTTAACTTTTTCACTGCTAACGCCCCCTTGGGGGGCGGACACGTCGTTGTAATTTCCGATGGGCGAATTATCAATAAGTTATAAGAAATTTGTGCCAACGCAGTGCGAAGGGTTGATATTCAATGAAGGGTGTAATAACGTGACATCGAACTCCCAACTCCAAACACCCAACACGGTCGGATCGGCTTAACGCTTATCGCCCCCAGGACATATTTTCCATCCGCAGGATGTACGAAGTTAAGTCGAACGAAATAACACGTCGACCCGGAACCAGCCCCCCCGTGACACGGAAGACGTCATCCCTACACCTTTTTATGGATTCTGTCGGCTCGCTTCCTGCCCGCTTGGGCCTGACACATCCCAGCTTCCGACTTACTCAACCAGCATGCGAAGGCTTGTGATTTTGTCCGGGACGCGGACGGTGGAACGGGCGGACACCTGCGGGGAAAAACTCGGTTTCTAATTACAGTTCGCTAACGAGTTCTCGAGTCTAAAAACGTTTTGTAGGTCGGGATGGAAACAAAAACGCGGAATGATGCAGGGAACTTATCACTGGGAATTTCCATGCGGATTTTCCGGAATTTCCACGCAAATTTCCCGGAATTTCCACGCAAATTTCCCGGAATTTCCTCTCAAGCTCCCTTTACCAATACGTGATTGTGGATTTACTTGAAATGCGTTCCCTAACGAACGCAAAAATGTCAAAATCAACCGCAAACCGAAGCGCGGGCCAATAATTGAAAACTCCCTTTTGATGACATCCATAAAAGGGAGAGCAAAGCTGCGTTATTATCTTTTGAGGCACGCGATACCTACGGGCGTGTGTGTTTCGATGAGGAAGCGGGGAATTCCAAACGACACAAAAAAAAACATATCAGCGCACGGAGATAGTGGTTGTAAAAAGGGCGCCCCGTTTCAAAGGGGTGACAGTTTACGAAAAGTAATTATATTGTGACCAGGGATGGGCATAATGGCTTTGAAGTCCCCGTTCGCCCTTTGGAAGATAATTTTGACGCGTATTCTCCACATTTGTATGGCGTTCGCGTCCGCTGTTCCGTAATTGATTTGTTGGGATTAAATCCATTTTTAGGTTGCTTCATTTAAAATTACTTGCTAATATTTCCACGATGGATGTCGCAATGCAACAAGAATACTAAAATTCCCCCAAAAAAAATAAAAATAATTTCCTTTTTATTAGTAATAGTGCTACTTCGTAATTATATACTTTTACCGAATGGAACGGATGAACACCAGGGCGCGGGAAGGAGCGAGACGGCTCGGCCATTTAGTCACGCAATGGCTCGTACCGCTACATTATTTCATTTACAAGTTAGAGCGGACTCTGGATTATTCGATGACGAATGAATCAATAAGATTCATTTTTTCAAAATATATTTTTACAAAAGGGTATAACACAAAGTCTTTCAGTAGGAAAGAAGGGCCGGAATTCATGCGACAGCCATTCTAACTAATTTACGAGAAAAGTTTGACCTCGCCAGGGTTGAAATTCGACACCGTTTCGCTCCTCACCCGCACTTCGCGTGTGGCCCGAACTTGCGAAGGGCCGTGTCTTCGGGGTCGCCTTCCCCCGATAAATAATTCTTCCCCCGACACCGTCGCCCTTCTCACCCTTGCAGGAATTATTCAGCAGTGTCAACATGGCGTCGGTCGTATCGGCACGCGCAATCTTACTGACTCTATAAGCTTCGGACGAGCTGTGCCAACTCAAACAGAAGTTGAGGGGCTGCCTCACCCGATATGCTAACGAGGATGGGTTGGCCGGGCACCTGGATCCCACGAACTTTCCATTTACAAGGAGACGTCTTGTTCCCCACGCGTAGGGAATCAGTCAGAAATTTTTCGATCTCGACGCCCAACTTTACTCGCTTTCCCACAGGCTGAACCAAATGAATCTAAAACAATAGTTATTATTCTAATGCCCAATTGCACTAGAATAATGCCCACTACCTCCAGTTTGTTGCGATTCCCTCAGAGTGTGACGAACGACACGCCTTGTCCTACAACATCCTGCACTTCTCGACACGAGACACGGATCATTCGCCATCTGAAAATCAATCAATACTTGAACAATGAGCCGGAAGAGCTGCGGCGGTCGCTCTGGTAGTCCTTCGTCCTCCAGGATTGATCGCTTTGGCTGCGGATGGCGGACCCAGCGAGGTGTTAAGAGACTCGTGGGCATCCTACCGCGAAATAACACCGCCTCGGTTATCAGGGGTTGCTGTAACCGCCGCCACTGGTTTCCAGCCCTCGCCACTGCCTTCCAACGCTCTTCGTTGATTTCGAAACATCGCCTCGGCCCTTCCGGCTTTTCCCACTAATTTTCGAGCCTCGCCATTGATTGTCAATTTTGCTCACCCTGGTGCGTTTGAACTTTAAAACGCAAAATCGTAACCCTATATGAAAATATGTAGGTAATTTGGGGTTTCCCTGTCAGTGAAACGTCAAGGAAAAATTACACAAGAATATATTTCACTCGTTTTCCTTCACATCTGCGTTTCGTCAAATGCGAGAGCAGATGGCTGAAGTTCAATAATTCAAAGAGGGAACTTGAAAAGTTATCGGATGCGAAGTCGTAACGGAAAACAACCACCGAGGAGTCCCCATTGTGCTCGATTATTAAATCTCGAGCCGGAGGATCCGCCGAGAACTGCGAAGATCTCTTTGTAATACAGAGATAATGGAGGGCATTACTGCAGCTCCCTTAACTCCACGAGCAAATGTTGCAGTTTCCACATCTTGCCTCAATGTATAATCATGAAAATCTGCGCTACAATATAAGATTTTAGGTGGGAGTGGTTGCAAGATTTTGAAATAAAAAAGTACTTAGGCACGAGGGTGATCTGAAAATTTCTGGCCTCACCAAGATACAAAACATTTTCTCATTTTTCAATATAATCTCCATGCAAAACCACACACTTATCCCGGCGATGCTCGCACCTCATCAACCCAAAAAGTAGATGGCATCTTTGCCAGCAGTGCAACTCGAAACCAAATCCGCCTCGTATGCATAATTGCTACGAGCAGTCGTACGTTCACTTCGCGTAAATAACGTCGTAAATAGCGGCTCACTCCGTTCAAAGTTAAATGCGGTGTTTGGGTTTATGGGTCGGTTTTATGCGGCACTTACGTGGGCTTTTGTTGTGCGCGCACCGTATATACCGTCGCAGGAATTATACTTACCTCCCGCACGGAAAGGGCCGAACGCCCGAACAATGCGTGAAAGCCCCGCCCGAATTCGGGCGGCTTTATCCCGGATTTGATTAGGGAAGTTTGCGTTTTCCCAGATCCGGAATTGCCAACATTATCCCCGGCATAAATTGAGTGGCGACCCCACCCTTGTTCACTCTTTTCCCTTGGGTCCATTTCGTTATTATTTGTTTAAAGTTTAAAGATGCCATCAGAAAGCAGTCGTTTTGTAATGAAAACTATCATGTGGTCTAGAATTTCAGTTTGGAGTTTGAGTATCGTGGACTAGAATAACCACTCAATGTTGTTTTCCTATGTTTATATACCCACCTGCAATTAATTTTCTAGGTTGAATATCGTCATCAAAATTGCATTAACCCCAACACCGCGCAGCGTCATTAGGGGAGTGCTTTCAGAAAAAGCGGTGAAAATATTACCCGCATTTTTTGGAAACACGCGCCGGGGAAGATGTATGCCGAGTGTATAAAGAGGTTTTTTTTCGAGAGCACCCCCTAATTAGTTTGGCATGGCGGAGCCATTCATCAAACTTGAAGGGCCGCCTGACGTCGAACAAGGAATTCAACTCTCTTCCCGCATTCCCGTGCATATTGGTGAAGTTCGTTCGTATTCTGCAAGCTCGCGTTTCACGGCGGATTTTCTGCTTCCGCTTCCGCTTCTGTCGATGCGTTTCCGTATCAACTGCACTCTTATTAACTGCTCCCGGGGTATGCGGACGGACGCCTCAAAGAGGAGCCGTTTTTCCCGCGTCGTCGGCGTTTTCGCCGGAAATGCGTTTCGAGCACAGCAACGGCGAAGAACTGCGAGAAGAGGAAGGCGAAACAAAAGTGCTTGGGGTTGACAAACTAGAGGATATTTCCTATTTCCGTCTGGAAATGGGATTATTCAAATGCGGCGCCGGGGCCTTCTTGGCGCGTTGCCTCGCTTTGTTTTCAATTTCGATTGCCGGGGAAATTTTTCAAGTGGCTGGGCGCAGCAGGGGTACGTTTCTTCCAGATCGGGGGCACTTATTCAAGTTTTGAGTCATTCTCTTAATAGATGTAAATATTCGACGCTGACGCGACGCACAGTGGTCCAAGTTCTCAATTTAACGGGACAAGCCATGAACTATTATAATACCACCACCTAATAACTAACAATTTTATGAACAAGGGGGGTGGGGGTTAGGACAACTTAACATCAACTCCCAAAGTGGGTATCTTAAAAAAAATGCCATCACACCTCATCAGAAATAGCCGGTAAAACATCTACCATACGTTGTAGTGGGCCCACGGCAGCGATAAAATCTCTCCACCCCCAATTCAACTACTATGAAGAAATATTTACATTACAATGTAGTTTGCATCCCACCATCCCCCACGGGGAGGACGATAAACCGCGGTTAGGGAAAGACGGATGCCCCTTTCTCCCGCTAAAGATGCCTCCCGAAAATTCGCCCTTTTCCGACAACAACGGGAGAACGCACCGCTTAATCTCCTCCCCCGCCCTCCGGACCCGGCCCATAGTGGAATTTATGGTGACAAATTTTCCCCAGCCGGGAGCGACGCGTAAAAAATATCAGCGGAAGAGATAAGGGTCCGGAGGAAGTTTTTTTTTAGTGCGGGCGCCATAGACACGACATTCCACTTTAGGGCGGGCGTCCGGATCGCATTCGCTTTCATACTCAAGTTGCGCGAATTAGGAAATAGGACCGCTTTAAGTGAGTTGCGGGCGGTTCGAATGAGTTGGGAGCGCTTTCGGAAAACTCCTCGAATTGGCTCAAAGTCGCGGCAAAAACGGGCGGAACTGCAGCGCAATGAGGGCGAGACGAGACAAAGGCGGGGAGCCTCTCAATTGAATAAGTTTCCCTGAGCGGAGCTCATTTTAATGGCCCTAGTCTGACGCTCACTTCCTATTACCCCCGAGTAAAAATTAACTTGAGCGCCTAGGTAATAACGCCCTCCCTTAATATTATTCCTCCACTTAATCGTCTCGGGAGAACAAAAGGCCAACGCGCGCGACACCGTTAAAACTGCAGGAGGGCGTAAACCTTGCGCGGTGCGCTAATTAAAATTTCTCGCTACAAATTGCTCGTTTAGAGATTTAGATTTTGATCGATAGCCGATTTGGAGCGGACGTCGGACGTACGTGACTGCCCGGTTTGCTCGTCCGGGGAAGACTTCGAGGAGGGGGATGGGGGCGCGACACTCCAACTTGTAATCAAATACCTTTTAAAATTCCATCGCCACTTTGAAACGCTACACGCTGGAGTTATTAAAGCTGAGTGGTGGAAACAAATTCTATTTGTTCGAAGGGTGTGGGGATGGAGTTGGGGGGGATGGTGGTTCGGAGGGGGAGAAGAAAAATTTGCGATGCCCTTCGCAACGTGTAACCCGATGCTCGCTTCAAATTGCTTCCATTAATGAAGGATGCAGGGGATGATTGGAACTCCAGCGTTCCCTCCCTTGATGCTTGTAATGCCAAGCATCATATCATCTAGAGAATTCCGCCCATTAATTTTAAAAAACGCGCATTCCTAAAACTTTACTCACTTCTGCCCATGGGATTCGGATTCTAGCCTGTTCGAGGGCTTAGACTGGAACGTTCTGGAAACGCACTCGGCGCGCACGCGCGGCTCAATTTGAACTTAGGGTGTGTTTGTAACTTTTGACTGGATTCAGAGAGTTGATTGTAATTCTCTGCGATTTTTGTACCCTAATAGATGAGGTATAAATATATCTATCTTC